>BQNB010065046.1:0-30501 GCA_026074375.1 Tanacetum coccineum
AAACAAACACCCTCTTAGGGTTTCTATTTCTTTGATTTAGTGCAAGATCCAAGTATACTAGGTTCATATCTAAGGTTATTTAGCGTGATTCTAAGTATTGGTTCATTGATTCAAGGGTTTATTTCAAGATCTACAAATTAGAGTTTGGTTATTATTTGGGGTTTATCAAGACCTAAGTCTTCCATCATCTTCTATTATATTTCTTAAGCTTGTTCTTCATTTTGTAAGCTTACTTAGAAACTTATTTACTTTGAAACTTATTCTTTCATTTCTACTTTCATTCATTATTTACTTATGTTCTTGCATATATCTATAAAGTCGTATGGTGTTTGTGTTAGTTTTTTCTAAAATAAATGAAATAACATCTTGACATCTTTTATAAAAATGGAAGTAACATATTTATGACTTTATGATTTTAGTGAGGTGAGTTGAAAAGTGAGTTGCAACAATAGAAATGAAGATATTAGGTTAGTTTTAGGTGTGATTTTGTTGTGGATTAGTTGTGAATGGAGATTAGGATAGATTAGACACTATTGTGAAGTTTGGTGAAATTTTTGAAAGCGTTTGTGAAATACATAGTTGCTGATCTGAAATTGTTTTGAGGTTTTGGTCGACTTAGGAATGTTTCATTAGGCGTAAAGGTAGTTTTTGAAGAGCTCGTTTCGAGTAGATAGATTTTCATATATTGTACACTAAAATCGGACTTAAAACGGCCAAGTTATAGACAAATGAAACTTGAAACATTTTTCGGCAAAATAATTAACGAAGATGCTGATGTGAATAGTAAAATGACTTTTCGGACGCTTTCGGGATGATTTGAGCTTTTAAAACATTAGCGAAACATATAGTATCACATATATATTGATTAGGATCATTAGAAAAGTCGTTAACATATTGTAGGGAAAGCGTTAAGGTTTCTAAAAATAGTAAGTTTAGTGAATATTAGCAAGATAGACATGGAAGTTAAACGTTTAGGATTCTTTAGTGCTTTTAAGAAAATATGGATTTAGCAAATATAGGGGACGGTATTAACGTCCCGAAACTAAAAACTTTCCTAAAATAGAAACTTACTAAAAATGGTAATTTTTGGTTAAACGCCGAAACTTAACGAAAAACTCTATAATTTTATTTAGTCACATTTTGTTAATTAAGCCAAAGCACAAACACTCATGGATGGCTTTTTCTCTTATAACGATTCGTACAAGTTTCGTATACTTTTTGTCTTTTTAAGACGCGTCATTAATTTTGGTTGCAAGTAGGACCTCTTGGCTTTATATCTCTTCATTGATATTTATCTCACTATTTGCTAAAGGTGAGTTCATAGCCCAACGTTTTACTATTTCTACTTTACTACTTTGGGGTGAGAACATTGCTTGTTTTTAAACTATAGACACAGTTACTTTACGTTACTTTTTCCATTTTTGGTTTACGTGTTGCCTAAGTTGCAAATAGAACCACTAATGCCCGAACTATCATGAACCGTTAATTTCTTAACCGACCGTACTGGTTAAGTGAGCGCGAATGTTGTAAATAGATCTATTAGAATATTTCCTATACCGGGTATGACGCTTACTAGATTCGGGAGACAGGAACAAACAGATATATACCATGTCGGATTTCACTAGGTGATCTTGGTCAGATACCTCTAGGGCAGTTAATTTCTTGATTGGCATATAATATGCTACTTTGAATTGAGCCTCGGTGTCATGAGCTTAGCGCAACTGTAAATACTTTTTATGTGGAAGTTGTATCTGTTTATACTGTCGCATGGTACTGTAAATTGTGGTATACTTCTTATTACTTAAAATAATTTCAAAAAAAACCCAATGAATATTCACCTATTTATGTTGACTGTTTTAAGCATATTTTTCTCATGTGCTTAGCTGGATTATTCTTGAGGTGCTATTTGATGTTGCATGCATTGCCGGGTGTCTTTCAAGAATACTTATCTTTAAATTTTCAATACTCGTTGTCTTAAAAACATGTTATAGTTCCGCTGCATTTGTCTTAAGCTTCCCTTAAAACTATTTCAATTATGTTAAGAATATTTCAAGACTTATTATGTTTTAATCAAAGCAACGAGTTATGTTTTATCAAACATCCATATACTGGTCGTTTACTTGATCTTGTGTGATGTGTATTATGACGTCACGCCCTCGGATATGTGATTCCGTCCAGGCCCCGTTTGGGGGTGTGACAGATCGGTATCTAGAGCCAAGGTTATAGTGAACCAAGTGAGGGGGGGGGGGCCTTTATACTAGGTCTAGTCTGATACAAGTACGTGATTCGACTTGATCTTACATGCTTACATTATATATTTGATAATAATAGTAATGTATATATAATATATTATATATATATATTTATATATATATATAATATATATATATATTAATAAGCCATTATATATATCATATTACCATAATTATTTTATACATCATTTTGCCATATCATATTTTGCATTATAGTTACTTCTTGGCATTGCACGCACTTAGCATGGTTTCATATAAAGAGATTATAAACTTTTGTTTGTGTAGGATATGGCAGCCCCTGTTATTCCTATTTTGTCAGATTCATCTGAGGAGAGTGTGGGTTCTCATGTCCTACGAGTGATTCTCTTTGGCACTATTCCTTCTAGCTATCCTGTAGGGTTCCTGCTGTGTTCCCATCTGCACCTGTGATCCCTTAGTTTGCACCAGAGGTTGGAGCAGAAGTTTATGTTCATTCTAACCTACCGGAGTGCTCGATTTGGTAGATTATTCATCTTCTTTATGATTCGATCAATCAAAAGATTCCTTTGGCCTATGACCAGGAGTTCCCTTGGTTTCACGCCATCTTATGTTCTGATGACTCGGAGGCAGACAGTGAGTCTGAGTCTGCTGAGCAGAGACCCGAGAGGCATGAGTCTCTTACACCATCATCTGAGTTTCCACTTGCACCTGTTGTTGCCCCACCCAGAATTCGTTAGCAGTGATTCTTGATCTGTCCCGGCGGGTGGGGTTATTTCCTTTTCGGTCGACTTATCGCACCCACCCCATGGGCGTTGTAAGTTGTTGACTTCGAGGAAGAGAGTTGGACCTTTTCTTGCTCGTAGACTTGCATGGAGACGTGTATCTCATCGTTCTTCGGATTGTCATTCTTCACTAGATTTTACTTCAGACTCATCTTCTTCTAGTTCATCTTTGGATTCTTCATCAGATATTTCTTCAGGTTCATCTTTAGATTCATCATCAGTTCATTCTTCAGGATGTGATGCATCATGTCAGTCTCATTCAAGGGACCATCGACCTAGTTGTATGCATCACCTAGATTGGTTGATCCCATGGTTAGGATCTACACGATGTTAGTGAGGCTTTTTATGCGTGGTGGTCTGCACCTTTTATCTACTCTTTCCAACCTTATGACATCTCAAGTCATCCCTGGTTCATCTTCTGAGAGGTCATTAGATTTATCTTCACCTTCTGCTAGACCATCTCGCAAGAGATGCAGATCCCTTGCTACTTTGGTACCATTATTTACTCCTGTTTCGAGACTAATAGCCCCTACTCTTGATGATCTTCTACCTCACAAGAGGTTCAGAGATTCATACTCATCTGAGGTTAGCGGAGAGGAGCATATGGAGACTGGTACTGCTGATGCAGAGACTGTTGCAAATTTAGGTATTAGTGATGGAGTTAGAGCTCCTAGTGAGGATGGTTTAGGTATGGGAGTTGAGGTTGCTACTAGTGGTATTAAGGAGGATGAGGAGGAGTTTGAGGTAGAGGCTAGTACGAGAGGCACGATAGAGATCGCAGTAGATCCATTGGTTACTGGTGGTATTTCTAAGCCCACTGGAGGAGATGCTCCTGATCTTGAGGGTACTCTTTATGATATATCTCAATACATGTCTAAGGTTCCTCTTGATAGGATTACAGAGTTTGAGACTCCTCAGTGATAGTTGGAGGCTAGTCAGTTGGTGACTAGCAAAGAGAGAGCTGGTTTGGCTAATAAGGTTAGGTGTTTAGGATGGGAGAACCTATGGGTTCAAAATTTGTTGTGTATCGAGAGAGATCGTGTCAATAGTCTTCGTCGTCACATGGCACTTTCTCAAGAGGAGTTTCTTTAAATTCGTAGGGATCGTGATGATACTCGAATGAGACTTAGGAGGTTGGAGTCACTTGTTGAGAGGCTTTTGGGATTTCTCCATTAGTTTGGTAGTATCATGGTTATGTAGTACATTAGACTGATGGCTAGGTCTAGATGTTAATAATAGAAATGTTGTATCCTCGTTATGGGATTAATTGTAACCAACTATGAAGCTTTGTTATGATATGAAAAGCTTATTTTGATTCTCTTGCGTATTCGTCTTTATTGTTATTTACTTGTTCTGGCAAAACATGTTCTATTGTATTTTCGTTTATAAATCTTATTTACCATGTATAGTGGTATTATCTCGTATCGAATCTCACCATGTGTGATGTCTTGTGATGTAGAACAATGACTAACACTCGTTACCAATAATAACGCCTGCTCCAATTGAGGAAAATAAACCAATCAGAGCGTGACAGAAGATTAGAACTCGCGAAGCTAACAGGAAAACATTAGAACGTGGGGGACACGAATGATGAGGATGGCATACGTTAAATGGTAATGGCAACAGAAATGGATGAGGAAATGGAAATGGAAATCATAATGAGAATGATAGAGATGTTAGGCCTGTCGTTCGAGAGTGTACTTACCAAGACTTCATGAAATGTCAACCACTCAACTTTAAAGGAACTGAAGGAGTTGTCAGATTGATAAGGTGGGGTTGAGTAGGATGGAAACAATTTTCCCATATCAGTATTTGTTCCAGAGAGAAATACAAGTCAAGTATGCTACTTGCACACTGTTAAAAAGTGCACTAACTTGGTGGAACTCACATACGAGATCTATTGGTTCTGTTGATGAATTTGCCTGTTGTCATGGAGAGAGCTTATGAAGCTAATGGCTGAAGTGTACTACCCAAGGACTAAAATTCAAAAGATGGAAATCTAAATAAGTTGTGGAATTTAACAATGAAGAATTAACGATTTGGCTGCGTTGCTTATACTCAAAGATTCCAAGAGTTACATGTTGTGGGCACCAAGTTGGTTCTCGAAGGAAGAGGATCGAGTTAGTGAGAAGTTTATTGGAGATTTCGGAGGTCTCCCGGTTAATATCAGGGGAATAACGTGGATTGCTGCAGAACCTACAAGACTACAAGATGCTGTCCGCATGGCTAACAACTTAATGGATCAAAGTTGAAAGGTTATGCTATGAAAAATGCTGAGAACAAAAGAAAGTTCGATAACAGCAGAAGAAGGGACAAAAACGGTGCGGCAAGCAAACCACCATTCAAAAAGACAGAAGTTGAGGACAAACTGTAGCAAGACTTTAAGACTGACAATAATGAAAGGAGAGTGTATAATGGACCGCTACCTCTCTGCAACAAGTGTAAATTTCATCATGAAGGGCCATGCATTGTGAGATGTAGGAAGTGCAATAAGTTTGGACATTTGACCAGGGACTATAAGGCTACAATTTCCGATACTTCTAATTAGAGGGGTAAAGAATGAATCAGAGAGTTTTAACTTGGTTCAAGTGTGAAAAGTCAAGGACACTTTATAGGAGTGATTGTCAAAGCTAAAAGATCAGAATCATGGAAACAACAATCAGGAGAACAAGAGTAGGATGGTGAAGCAAAGTGGATACGCATATGCGCTAGGTGGAGGGACGCTGATGACATCAAATAAGAACGTCTAGTTTATAGCTCAGTTTTCCCATGTTATTAACCCATTTTGTAAGTTATTTGCAAAAGAATTTGTTACGTAATCTATATTATTTTTTTTTTTCTTGTTTTTATTTGTGAATTGCAGTAATTATGGAAATAATGGTTGAATAGATAGCAAAAGGCGCGCATTCTTAAAGCTTAAATGAAGATATTTTGAAGATTACTATTCTGAAGACGAATACGCCATATCCATCAAGGAAGATACGCCATATGCATCATTTATCCCATGTTATTAACCCATTTTGTATAGTTATTGCAAAGAATTGTTACTTAATCGTTTATATTGTGATATTGCAGTAATTATGAAATAATTGGTGAAAGATAGCAAAAGGCGCGCATTCTAAAGCTTAAATGAAGATATTTTGAAGATTACTATTCTGAAGACGAATACGCCATATCCATCAAGGAAGATACGTCGTATCCGTGCCTGCACTCACTAAAGACCACATCGGAATAAGCCCAATCCGCCGTATCCAGAGAGACTCAATACGCCGTATTTAAGATATAGTATTTGAATATTCTAGAAGATATCAAGTGTGGTCCCTACTCTAAGATATCCCCATTACGCGTTTCCACCGACTTCCAGACCTATAATTAGAAAATCAAAAATGTGTTTCAGGTGCTAAAATCATATTCTCGATACTAATAAACCCATAAAAGTTCGATTTTCAGAGGAGAAAAAAAAGCAAAAGTGGTACGAGCAACGTTATCAATTCCATAGAAGACATCGTGTAATTCCATATACTTTAGTAATTGTTCAGTTTTTGGTATCATTCGTTAACCTCGATTAGTTTACCTTGGCTAAATAATTGCTCTTATATTTATTATGACGTTTGTAAGGCCTAATACCTTCGGTATTAGCCCCCATTATTATGAAGATTGAAGGTTTGGATCTCATTTTGATCTCAATTTCTTGATTTTCGTTGTATGTTGTTTATGTTTTTACATTTTAGTTGTTTACACGCTTTTTGTAAGCGACCTATCATCTCAACTAGATCTAGTTAAAAGCGGACCAAGTAGAATCTGAGTCCGGGAACTAGCTCTCATATAGTAATTATACATTCTAGAATTTTAGTTAAACAATTATTGTCCTTATATGTTTGTGTATAGGGATTTCGCTTTGGGCGTAACTAGTTAATTGGATATGGCCATGGTTAATTGTCGTGTTGACTAGCAGAGTGACCTAGATAATTTCAAACAAGTAACGTTCTGAATCCCATTGGATAGTTGGACAAGTGGACTACTAGTGTAATAAATTGCCATTAAGCGGTAAGTAGTAAAAGTACTATGAGCTTAGGGTTTAAACAAGTCACCATTTGGCTTTATTACTATGATTAGATGATAATCAGACAATTAAGGAGCTTTATGCGGTTGCTTTAACTTATGACAAATTTAATGTGTCTAGGTCTTAGGTTGATGTAACACCTAAGTATTAAGAATGATATACCGCATCGAGTGAAGAAATCATTACACTGAATAAACAAAACCAAACTTTCTAAATCGATTGATAATGGTTAATACATTTTTCTTTTATAAAGGTATCGATCACGACTATTTTATCTTTTGTTAATTTGCTTGCGTGGGTAAAAGTGCTTTGAATTGATTGTAGTCACAATCCCAATACCGTTGCGATAGTCTCTCAGGTGAAATAACCCTTTTCACCGTTAGGAATTAGGATTTAGACTGACATTGGTTTAACATAGGTTTAGAATGATAGAATTAAATGTTAGATAGCCAAGATATTAATTAAATTGATAGATTTAACCTCGCTTCAAGTGTATGACACCCTACTTACCATGAAACTATTACCAATTGGGTACGTGCCCGTTAAAGTGTTGTTTTTGGTTTAGTCGGCAAAATATAAATTTAAAACTTGAATCATAAAATATACACCACATAACAACACATCAAGTTTTTGGCGTCGTTGCCGGGGAGTGAAAATTAATCTTGATTTTTATTTGATATTCTTGTTAATTATGTTTGTGTGATATGACATATTCAGTCCCCTGAATATGACGTATTGGTTATTTAACTGCATTCTAGTAAGTTTTTTTTCAGGATGGATGATCCTATACCATGACTATGGAGGAATATCTCACGTTTGAAGAAGAATAGCTTGGTGGCATGTGTGGTGGGGTATTTAACTGGCAAACTGCTACATATGGAAAGGTTAGGGTTGATGACGGTCTTTATGACCTCGGATATGTTGAAGCTGAATTACCAGCTATTGTCATTGACGATACCGTTACACCTCATGATGTGCTTCCATGCAAATCTCAAGTAAGTACCCCTGTCAATGATGAGATTGACTTTAGAATATCATTTGACGAATCTGACGATGAGGATTACACAATAACTTGTGACATAAACTCGTTTTCTTATAAAATAATTTCTGTCAACAATTTGAAAACGGATTCAGAAAATGATAATGAAAAAGCCGGTATACATTCTTTTTCGCCACCCAATCCTACGACCAGTTATATTGATGATTTAGACTTATTTAATGATTTTGAGAACAAATTTCTAGCCATTGTTTACAATGATGCTCAAACGTCTAAATTAGATTTATTAACTGAACCAATCTTAAACCCTCGATATATCGATGAATTTAACAATGAAACATCAGTGTCTGAATATGATGATGAGAACCATAATATTTTTAAACTATTTATTGATTATTTCCCTTCAACATTATTTGTCCTGTGATTTAAAGTCGGGATAGGGACAAAAACGATATTGATGTTGATAAATTACTATTCTTTAGGGGTAATAAATTTACACATAGGGACAAATATGCTTAATGGATACAGTGTGATAAATAGTTAAAATTTTCATTGAGGAAAGCTTTTGTCTTGGAAACTTAATGTGAATATCCGAACTTTGGCCTTATCTTTTCAACTTGGATGCTATTATGCTTTTTTATGAATTTGTATGTGCCGCTTGGCATTTGTTAGACCTCTAAGCGTTATTATAAGGATGGTGATTGTAGCGATAATGTGCGGAGGCAAGGCTACGTTTTTTTTCTTTGATTAAATCTTAGAAAAACTTGGTTCCATGAAAGGATACGGGGCGTTATTAGGAATAAAACTATACGGCGTATCCTTTGTTTTTCACCTATGTTGACTAAGTCAAATATTCTGCCATATACGGCGTATTATACACCTCATTACGGCATATCGAAACTAGGTATAAAAAACCAAATCATTAGCCAGATACAGTTTTTACCCACACACTTTCACTCACAACATACCACAATATTTTTACCAAACCAATCTTGGAGATCATTTGTTATCGTAATCATACACTCTTTTATCTCAATTCTACGATATGGCACCCTTACCACCACGTGAGCAGAGACACCTATTTCTCAGATACCAGGGTCTTGAGTATACTGATGAGGATATTGCTGACTTTAAGGAGAAGGTGAAGAGGATTTACAGTCGTGAGATACACAGAGTTCAGTTTGTAGATTTTCAGGGGATGCCCGTGCTTATGAGGGATGGTTTGTTTACTAGGATGGGGATGGAGCACCGTGATGATGCCGGTGTAGTTGTATTTACTAGTCGAGCCTTGGGGAGGCTGTTTGATACTAGGGGACCTCTAGTTAGGGAGCTCATTCTAGAGCTTCTTAGCACGCTTAGATTTGGAGAGGAATTGCTTGACTTTGATGCTCCTAGTACTATTCAGTTTCAGCTTGGTGGAGCCAGGAGACGATTAAGCTGGAGGCAGTTTATTCTGGCCTTGGGATTACATACCGAGGAAGAGATGAAGTCCCTCAGTTTTGCTAGGTACTGGAGTGAGAGTGAGAGGATGATCCTTGGGAAGGGGGATCTACATGATTATTGGAGGGATATTTCGACTGATGGAGATTTCTTAGGACCTCCCCCTTCCTACACTTTGATCAGAGATTTGGTGTTGAGACTTTGCCATCGGATGATGGCACACAGTACTACTGGGAGGAAGAGCGAGGCTTACATTTTTGGAGGACAGTTTGTTGCTAGATTAGACGAGTATTTTGGGCTCCTGACTGCTAAGATACTGGGAGGATTGACTGTTATTGCCCCTGAGCTTCCTATTATTGACATGGCTGAGCTGGTGAGGCTGCAGATTAGTGTGCAGTTTGATGATACTTGGGCCTGGGTGGCTATAGGACAAGAGAGGCAATCCCTAATGCTGTGGCTGGTTCTCCCCCCCCCCCCCACCTGTTGGTAAGCATGAGGGTATGCTCCGATTGTTGATGAGGGTGGCCAGGCTGATCCGACACCCATACACGCACCACCACCACCACCAGCTCTTGCCAGGATCATACCTCAGAGGATGGCTAGACTAGAGGAGGACGTGCACAAGATACGCGGGGTATTGACTGAGCAACGCGAGGTAAATGACGCCCGATGGCTTATGATTTTTCCAGGTTTAGTACATGGGTTACCGACTGGTGATTTAGGGAAGGAGGATGGACCGGGCAGAGGAGTAAATCCTATGTAGATTATGCTCAGACCGTGTATACATACAGAGGCGCGTCTGACAATCAGGGGACCGGTTAGGCCTAGCACCTCTCCACAAACACACCAGGACCCACAGGAGCCAGACCCATGATTACTCCTATCCTTATCTTTTGTTTATATCTATACATTTATTATTATTCGTGTCATGATGTATCTAACTATTGAACAGGTTCCCATATTTTTTGCTTTATATATTTAGATATTTATATATAATATATAATTTTTATATATTATATATAAATATATATATTTATTTTTCATATAAGGAGATTTATATAAACTTTTGCTTGTGCAGGTTATGGCAACCCCTGTTATTTCTATTTCGTCAGATTCATCCGATGAGAGTGTGGGTCTCATGTCCCACAAGTGATTCTCTTTGGCACTATTCCTACCAGTATCCCTGTTATCCCCGTGGTTTATGCTGAGGTTCCCATTGCACCTGCTGATCCCTTAGTTGCACTAGACGTGGGAATAGTTTCTGTCATCTCACCCATCGGAGTGCTCGATTTGGTGGATTATTCATCTTCTTCTGATTCTGATCCAACAAAGGATTCCTTACTTGTAGCACCAGAGTTACCATTGGTTTCACCATTCTTATGTTTTGATGACTCAAAGGCGGACAGTGAGTCCGAGCCTGCTGAGCAGAGACTCGAGAGGCATGAGTCTCTTGCACCATCATCTGAGTTTCCACTTGCACCTGTTGTTGCCCCACTTGGGATTCGTCGATGGGCAACGATTCTTGTCTGACCTGGTGAGGCTATTCCCTTCGGTCAATCTTACCGCACCCATCCCAATAGGCCGCGTAAGTTGTTGACTGCGAGGAAGAGAGTTGGACCTTTTCCTGCACATAGACTTGCATGGAGACGTATATCTCATCGTTCTTCGGATCGTCATTCTTCGCCAGACTTTACTTCAGACTCATCTTCTTATAGTTTACCTTTGGATTCTTCATCAGATATTTCATCAGGTTCATCTTTAGATTCATTATCAGATTCATCATCAGTTCACTCTTCAGGATGCGATGCATCAGGTTAGTCTCGTTCAGGACCATCGACTAGAGTTGCATCACCTAGGTTGGTTTACCCCTCGGTTAGGACTCTACGATGCAGAGAGGCTTTTATGCTTTAGAGGTTTGCACCATTGTCTATTCTTTACCCACCTACGATATCAGGGTCATCCCTAGGTTCATCTTCTGAGAGGTCATTGGATTCATCTTCACCTTCTGCTGGACCACCTGCTACTTAAGTACCATCATCTACTCCTGTTTTGAGATCGATATCCCCTGCTCTTGCTGATCTTTTGCCTCGCAAGAGGTTTAGAGATTCATACCATCTGAGGCTTACGGAGAGGAGCATATGGAGATTGGTACTACTGATACAGAGACTGTTACAGATTTAGGTATTAGTGAGGGAGTTAGAGCTCATACTGAGGATGGTATAGATATGGGTGTCGAGGTTGCTACTAGTGATATTAGGGAGGACGAGGAGGAGTTTGAGGCAGAGGTCAGTGAGGGAGGTCGATGTAGATCTTTTGGCTACTAGTGGTATTTCTAAGCTTGCTGGAGGAGATGCTCCTGATCTTGAGGGTACTCTTTATGATATATCTCATTACATGTCTAAGGTTCCTCTTGATAGGATTACAGAGTTTGAGAATGCTTAGAGACAGTTGGAGGCTGGTCAGTTGAAGGCTAGCGGAGAGAGAGCTGGTTTGGCTGATAGGGTTAGGAGTCTAGGACGGGAGAACCTGAGGGTTCGAGCTATGTTGTGTATTGAGAGAGATCGTGTCGATGGTCTTCGTTGTCACATAGAACTTTCTCAGGAGGAGTTTTGTCAGATTCGTAAGGATCGTGATGATACTCGGAGGAGACTTAGGAGGTTGGAGTCGCTTGTTGAGAGGCGTTTGGGATTTCTCCGTTAGTTTGGTAGTATCATAGTTATGTAATACATTAGACTGATGGCTAGGTCTAGATGTTAATAATAGAGATGTTGTAAATCAAGTACCCCGCTATGAGATTGATTGTAACCAACTATGAAGCTTTATTATGATATGAAAAGCTTATTTTGATTCTCTCGCGTGTTTGTCTTTATTGATAGTTACTTGTTCTGGCAAAACATGTTCTATTTTATTTTCCTTTATAAATCTTGTTTAACATTTATAGTGGTATTATCTCGTATCGAATCTCACCATGTGTGATGTCTTGTGATGTAGAACAATGACTAACACTCGTTCCAAAATGACGCCTGCTGCAATTGAGGAAATGATCAACCGACGCCTGACAGAAGCTTTAGAAACTTACAAAGCTAACAGGAACATTAGACTTGGGAACGGTAATGATGAGGGTGGCAACATAAATGGTAATGGAAACGGAAATGGATGAGGGAATGGAAATGGAAATCATTATGAGAATGATAGAGATGCTAGGCCTGTCGTTCGAGAGTGTACGTACCAGGATTTCATGAAATGTCAACCACTCAACTTTAAAGGAACTGAAGGAGTTGTCGGGTTGATAAGGTGGTTTGAGAAGATGGAAACAGTATTCCATATTAGCAATTGCCCAGAGAAATACCAAGTCAAGTATGCTACTTGCACACTATTAAACAGTACACTAACTTGGTGGAACTCACATAAGAGGACCATTGGAACTGATGCTGCATTTTCCATGTCATGAAGAGAGCTCATGAAGCTAATGGCTGAAGTGTACTGCCCAAGAACTAAAATTCAAAAGATGGAATCTGAGCTGTAGAATTTGACCGTGAAAAACAACGATTTGGCTGCTTATACTAAAAGATTCCAAGAGCTTACCATGTTGTGCACCAAGATGGTTTGCAAAGAGGAGGATCGAGTTGAGAAGTGTATTGGAGGTCTCCCGGATAATATCCAGGGAAATGTGATTGCTGCAGAACCCACAAGGGTACAAGTTACGGTCCGTATAACTAACAACTTAATGGATCAAAAGTTGAAAGGTTATGCTATGAAAAATGCTGAGAACAAAAGAAAGTTCCATAACAGCCAGAAAGACAATCATAGGCAGCAACCACCATTCAAAAGACAGAATGTAGTAAGAGCCTATACGGCTGGAAACAATGAAAGGATATCGTATAATGGACCACTACCTCTATGAAACAAGTGTAACTTTCATCACGAAGGGCCATGCACTATGAGATGTGGGAAGTGCAACAAGGTCGGACATTTGACCAGGGATTGTAAGGCCATAAATTCCACTACTTCTAATCAGAAGGGTCAAGTAGTGAATCAAAGAGTTTTAACTTGTTTCGAGTGTGGAAGGCAAGGACACTACAAGAGTGATTGCCTAAAGCTGAAAGATTAGAACCATGGAAACAAAACTGGAAACAAGAGTGGTATTGGTGAAGCAAGAGGAAAAGCATATGTGCTAGGTGGAGGAGACGCTAACCCCGATTCTAATGTCGTCATGAGTACGTTTCTTCTCAACAGCCATTATGATTCTGTATTATTTGATTTGGGTGTCGATCAAAGTTTTGTGTCGACTACTTTTAGTACCTTCCTTGATAAAACCCCCGATACTTTAGACGTTAGCTATGTTGTCGAATTAGCCGACGGGAGAGTTTTTGAAACTAACATCGTACTTAGAGGCTGTACATTAGGATTGTTAGGACACCCATTTAATATTGACCTAATGCTAGTAGAACTTGGTAGTTTTAACGTCATTATCGACATGGATTGTCTAGAAAACCATCATGCGGTGATCATTTGTGATGAGAAGATTGTTCGGATTCCCTATGTAGATGAAGTTTTGATAGTCCAAGGTGATAGGAGTGGCAAAGGAAAGAAGTCAAAGTTGAGCATTATATCGTGCACCAAAACTCAAAAATATATTAAGAAAGGTTGCCTAATTTTTCTGGCACAAGTTATGAAGAAGGAAACCGAAGACAAGTCGGAGGAGAAGCGACTTGAGGATGTGCTGACTGTACGAGACTTTCTGAAGGTCTTTCCAGAAGATTTTAATGGATTACCACCAACACGACAAGTTGAATTCCAAATCGACTTGGTCCTAGGTGCTGTTCTTGTGGCATGATCCCCGTGTAGATTAGCACCGTCAGAACTGCAAGAACTGTTTACTCAACTACAAGAACTTTCTGACAAAGGATTTATAAGACCTAGTTCCTTACACTGGGGAGCCTCGGTCTTGTTTGTAAAAAAGAAAGATGGATCTTTTCGGATGTGTATCGATTACCATAAACTAAACAAGCTGACTGTGAAGAATCAATATCCACTTCTGAGAATCGATGACTTATTTGATCAGTTGCAAGGATCAAGTGTTTACTCGAAGATCGACTTGAAGTCTGGTTATCACCAACTCAGAGTTTGTGACGAAGACATTCCAAAGACAGAGTTTAAGACTAGCTATGGCCACTACGAGTTCCAAGTAATGCCTTTTGGATTGACAAACGCACCGGCAATATTCATGGACTTGATGAACCAGGTATGCAAACCATACTTAGATAAATTCGTGATCATTTTTATTGATGACATCTTGATCTAATCCAAGAGCAAGGAAGAGCATACAGAACATCTTAAGTTAATTTTGAAGTTGCTTAAGAAGGAAGAATTATACACCAAATTTTCGAAGTGTGAATTTTGGCATTCAAAGTTATAATTTCTTGGTCACGTGATTGATAGAGAAGGCATTCACGTGGACCCAACTAAGATTGAGTCAATCAAGGATTGGGCATCGCCCAAGACTCCGACAGAAATTCATCAATTTCTAGGTCTTGCTAGCTATTACCGATGATTTATCAAAGGTTTCTCAAAGATTGCCAAACCTATGACGAAGTTGACTCAGAAGATCATGAAGTTCGATTGGACTGAAAAGGCACAAGCTACATTTCAACCGTTGAAGTAGAAATTGTGTAGTGCACCGATCTTGGCTTTACCCGAAGGTAGTGAAAATTTCATGGTTTACTGTGATGCTTCTCACAAGGGTTAGGCGCGGTTCTGATGCAAAAGGATAAAGTCATAGCCTACGTATCACGCCAACTCAAGATTCACGAGAAAAATTACACTACACATGACTTAGAACTTGGAGCGGTGGTGTTTACTCTCAAAATGTGGACATATTATTTGTACGGCACAAAGTGCACTGTGTTCACTGATCATAAGAGCTTGCAACATATTCTTGATCAGAAAGAGTTGAACATGAGACAACATAGATGGTTGGAATTGTTGAGTGACTACGACTATGAATTTTGTTATCATCCGGGAAAGGCGAACGTGGTGGCGGATGCCTTGACCCGATAGGAACGGATTAAGACACTACGAGTTTGAGCCTTGGTTATGACGATTGGTCTAAACCTTCCCGTTCAAATTTTAAACGCTCGAGTTAAGGCGAGAAAGGAAGAGAATTATAGAACCTAAAATTTGGGTGGTATGATTAAGAATCTGGAGCCCCGTGCTGATGGAAGGTTGTGTTTGAGAAATAGAAGTCGGATACCCTGTTTTGGTGACTTGAGAACTTTGATTGAGTCGCATAAGTCAAATTATTCGATCCATCCTGGATTGGACAAGATGGACCAAGACATGAAGAAACTGTATTGGTGGCCAAATATGAAAGCTGAGATTGCCACCTACGTCAGTAAGTGTCTGACTTGTGCAAAAGTCAAGGCCGAATGCCAAAAACCATCCGGTTTGTTGGTTCAATCTGTGATCCCGGTATAGAAGTGGGAAAACATTACAATGGATTTCGTTACTAAGTTGCCAAAGACTTCGTCTGGTCATGATGCAATTTGGGTAATTGTTGACCGACTCACCAAGTCTGCTCATTTCTTACCAATGAAGGAAACCGACTCAATGGAAAAGTTGACGAGACGATACTTGAAGGAAGTAGTCTCAAGACATGGAGTGCTAGTTTTGATTATTTCTGATAGGGATAGTAAATTTACATCACATTTTTGGCAATCGCTAAGCAAAGCTCTAGGTACTCAATTGGATATGAGTACGGCTTATCATCCGCAGATGGATGGTCAGAGTGAGAGAACAATCCAAACCCTGGAGGACATGCTGCGTGCTTGTGTGATTGATTTTAGGAAAGGTTGGGATAGACACATACCTTTGTTGGAGTTTTCCCACAAAAAGAGTTACCATACGAGTATCAAAGTTGCACTGTTTGAAGCAGTATATAGCCGAAAATGTCGATCGCCTGTCTGTTGGGCTGAGGTTGGAGATGCTCAGCTTACTGGCCTAGAGATTATTCATGAAACCACATAAAAGATCATCCAAATTAAGAAGCCTATTCAAGCGGCACGTGATAGACAAAAGAGCTATGCCGATAGGAGACGTAAGCCATTGGAATTTCAACCCGGAGATAAGGTTATGTTGAAAGTATCGCCATGGAAAGGGGTGATACATTTTGGCAAACGGGGGAAGCTTAATCCTCGTTATATTGGACCTTTAAAAATCCTTGCTAAAGTGGTAACGGTTGCATATCGAATTGAACTCCTAGAGCAACTAAGTCGAGTTCATAGTACTTTTCACGTTTCCAATCTAAAGAAGTGTTTCTCCGACGAACCCCTAGCTATTTTGTTGGATGAAATCCAGATTGATGACAAGCTTAATTTCATTGAAGAACCAATCGAAATCATGGATCAAGAAGTTAAACGACTAAAGCAAAGCCGCATCCCAATTGTGAAAGTCCGTTGGTACTCAAGTTGAGGTCCTAAGTTTACTTGGGAGGGCGAAGACCAAATGAAAAAAAAGTAACCTCGTCTTTTTGCTAACCCTACATCCGCGTCTAAAGTTACGTCTTAAGCTTTGAGGACAAAGCTCTTTTAACGGGGGAAGGATTTCACACCCCGTAAATTTTGGGTCAATATTTTAAACTTTTCCGATCATTATTTTTGACTTTTATACGTTACATTTGAATCTGGCAATTTACCGGGAAGTTAACCCGCGTAAATCTGAAAAACGTCATCGGACGCGTTCTGGTTTCGGATTTCAATTAATTTACTTGTTATATACATTATTTTATCATATTAAAGTGTTACGTAGGTCACGTTTACTTTCGTTTATGATTTATACGTTTTTCGCGTACGTCGTACGATTTTAGCGTTTTACGTCAAACGAAGACCCGGAAACCCGTAATCTTTTCGTGTAAACTTTAGTTATGGTACATCTCGTGTTTATAAGTCAAAAATTTCGTTCACCCTCCCCCTTCTTATTAATTTCGGACGCCTAAACCCAACAAAAACAACCATAAGTCTTGAAATTAAATCAAAGGCATCTTTTGTGTTTTACTATACATCTGCTCATGTAAGGGGAAAACAGTGACTTCTCATGGAGTCATTACCATGCACAAGGAACCATGCAAGACTAGTGCATGTGATATCTTCCATTTTGACTCACCAAAATTCAAACCTAAGCCTAAATATAAGAACCATGGTCCCAAAAATTAAACCCCTTGGTCCTTGTGGTTGTTTTCGGCCGAGCAAAGCACACACACACACTTTTGTATGTGTTGGTTACTTGATACTACAAAACTAGAAACCATCCCTTATCCTATAAATACCATGTTAAATGTACACACTAGGTCATTTCTCATTTCTTAGACTCATTAAAAGTTCTCATCTATCTTTTTCCCTCTCTTTGCTCATGGCAAACAAACACCCTCTTAGGGTTTCCATTTCTTTGATTTAGTGCAAGATCCAAGTATACTAGGTTCATATCTAAGGTTATTTAGGGTGATTCCAAGTATTGGTTCATTGATTCAAGGGTTTATTTCAAGATCTACAAATTAGGGTTTGGTTATTATTTAGGGTTTTTCAAGATCCAAGTCTTCCATCATCTTCTATCATATTTCTTAAGCTTGTTCGTCATTTTGTAAGCTTACTTTGACACTTATACTTTCATTTCTACTTCATTAATTATTTACTTATGTTATTGCATAGATCTATAAAGTCCTATGGTGTTTGTTTTATTTATTTTAAAAGAAATGAAATAACATCTTGACATCTTTTATAAAAATAGAAGTAACATGTTTACGACTTTATGATTTTGGTGAGGTGAGTTGAAAAGTGAGTTGCAACAATAGAAATGAAGAGATTAGGCTAGTTTTACGTGTGGTTTTATTGTGGATTAGTTGTGAATGGAGATTAGGCTAGATTAGACACTATTGTGAAGTTTGGTGGAATTTTTGAAAGCGTTTGTGAAATACATAGTTGTTGATCCGAAATTGTTTTGAGGTTTTGGTCGACTTAGGAATGTTTTCATTAGGCGTAAAGGTAGGTTTTGGAGAGCTCGTTTCGAGTAGATAGATTTTCATATATTGTACACTAAAATTGGACTTAAAACGGCCAAGTTATAGCCAAATGAAACTTGAAATATTTTTCGGCAAAATAATTAACGAAGGTGCTGATTTGAATAGTAAAATGAGTTTTCGGAGGCTTTCGGGATGATTTGAGCTTTTAAAACATTAGCGAAACATATAGTATCACATATATATTGATTAGGATCATTAGAAAAGTCAACATATTTTAGGGAAAACGTTAAGGTTTCTAAAAATAGTAAGTTTAGTAAATATTAGCAAGATAGGTATGGAAGTTAAACGTTTAGGATTTTCTAGTACGTTTAAGGAAATATATATTTAGAAAATATATGGGATGGTATTAATGTCCCGAATCTAAAAACTTTCCTAAAATAGAAACTTACTAAAAATGGTAATTTTTGGTTAAACGCCGAAACTTAACGAAAAACTCTATAATTTTATTTAGTTACGTTTTGTTAATTAAGCCAAAGCACAAACACTCATGGATGATTTTTCTCTTATAACGATTCGTACAAGTTCCGTATACTTTCTGTCTTTCTAAGACGCGTCATTAATTTAGGTTGCAAGTAGGACCTCTTGGCTTTATATTTCTTCATTGATATTTATCTCACCATTTGCTAAAGGTGAGTTCATAGTCCCATGTTTTACTATTTCTACTTTACTACTTTGGGGTGAGAACATTGCTTGTTTTTAAACTATAGACACAGTTACTTTACGTTACTTTTTCCTGATTACGTGTTGCCTAAGTTGCGAATAGACCAATAATTCCCGAACTATCATGAACCGTTAATTTATTAACCGACCGTATTGGTTAAGTGAGCGCGAAAGCTGTAAATAGATTTGTTAGGACTAATTATCAATATCCGGGTAAGTAGTGCTTACTAGATTCGGGAGACTCGAACAAACGAATATATACCATGTCGGATTTTACTAGGTGGTCTTGGTCAGATACCTCTAGGGCAGTTAATTTCTTGATTGGCATATAATATGCTTCTTTGAATTGAGCCTCGGTGTCATGAGCTTAGCGCAACAGTAAATATTTTTTATGTGAAGTTGTATCTGTTACAACTGTCGCATGCGTACTCTGAACTTGTGGTCCACTCTTATTACTAAATTCAAACCTATCAATTCACCAACTTTATGTTGACTGTTTTAAGCATGTTTTCTCAGGTGCTTAGCGAGATTATTCTTGAGGTGCTAATTGATGTTGCATGCATTGCCGGGTGTCTTTCAAGAATATTTATCTTTAAATTTAAATACTCGTTGTTTTAAAAACATGTTATGGTTCCGCTGCATTTGTCTTAAGCTTCCGCTAAAACTATTTCATGTATGTTAAGAATATTGTAAGATTTATTTCGTTTTTAATCAAAGCAACGAGTTATGTTTTATCAAATGTCCATATAGTGGTAGTTTACTTAATCTTGTGTGATGTATATTATGACGTCACACCCCCGGACACGTGTTTCCGTCCAGGCCCCGTTTGGGGGTGTGACAAAAATAGAAAAAGCTTTTAATGAAATACCTTAGGGTGCGCTTCCTAACAACACCATTCCTAACCCCAGGGAAGATATTAATTAATTACCACACGGAGTGGCATTACTTTGGCTGGACCCTCACTTCCATCACCTAATTCTTCTTCTTTTTCTAAGGAAGTGGAACGAGACCCGAAGACGACCATGGACTAGGTTCACATTTCAAGTTCAGGAAGTATCACACGTATCCAATCTCTGATAATCCCGCCAGCTCCCGCTTCTAAATCGAATGAGATCCTTGACCGAAATCCGCATCATCCTCCTATTCCTTATCCTTCGAGGTTGAACAACGATAAGCTTCAAGACAAATCTGATATCCAAATTCACAAGTTCTTGCAGATGTTTAAGAAACTGCACTTTAATATCAGTTTTGCTAAAGTGTTAGCTCAAATGCCAAAATATGCTAAGATGTTGAAAGATCTCCTTACTAATAAGGAGAAACTTCTAGAATTGGCTAATACTCCTCTTAATGAGAATTGCTCAGCAGTTCTCCTTAAAAAGTTACCCGAGAAACTTGGAGACCTTGGGAAATTTCTCATTCCTTGTGATTTTAGTGAGCTTGAGGGATGCTTGGCCCTAACCGATCTAGGTGCCAGCATCAACTTAATGCCTTTATCTGTTTAGAAAAAGTTAAGTTACCTGAACTTATACCCACTCGTATGACCTTTGAATTAGCTAACTGATCGGTTGCTTACCCGGTTGGTATAGCTGAGGATGTCTTCGTGCAAGTGGGTAAGTTCATGTTTCCTGCTAACTTTGTTGTCATTAACTATGACGTCGATCCTCGTGTCCCCCTTATCTTAGGCAGACCATTCTTGAGGACGGCCCATGCTCTAGTCGATGTACACGGAGAGGAGTTAACTCTTAGAGTCGGAGATGAAAAATTAATCTTCAATGTTGAGAGCACTTCGAAATATCCTCATAAGCATGGAGACGAGTCAATCAATCAGATTGATATCATTGACATTACATGCGAGGACCATTTTCACGAAGTGTTAAATGTTTAGAAATCGATTCATCCTTTTAGTGGCAGTCCCACTCCTTCTTCTGATCCTGTTGGCACGTCTCTTTCCCCATCTCTTACCCCCTTCGGGGATAGTGACTTTCTCTTGGAAGAGATCGATGCCTTTCTTGCTCTAGATGATTCGATACCTCCTGAAATTAATAATGAAATATATGATTCGAAGGGAGATATTCTTTTTCTGGAAAAATTATTAAATGATGACCTCACAAAAGATCTCCCTCCTAAAGAGCTTAAAAATGATGAAACCAAAATGACTAAATCTTCAATTGAAGAACCACCTAAATTAGAACTTAAGGACTTACCTCCCAACCTCGAGTACGCATTTTCAGATGGAATCTAAAAGTTACCCGTGATTATAGCTAAAGACTTGAAAAAGGAGGAAAAGGATCAGCTTATTAAGGTTTTAAAGTCACATAAATGAGCAATTACATGGAAAATATCTAATATCAGGGGCATTAATCCTAATTTTTGGTTATCAGGGTAAATCCAAAAATTCATGAAGTCATAAAAGCAGAAGTTATCAAACTTCTAGATGCTGGATTGATTTACCCTATCTCGGATAGTCCTTGGGTTAGTCCTGTGCACGTCATACCAAAGAAAGGTGGTATGACGATGGTTACTAATGATAATAACAAGTTAATTCTGATTAGATTGGTCACGAGATGGCGTGTTTGTATCGACTATCGAAAATTAAATTACGCCACCCGTAAAGACCACTTTCCTCTTCCTTTCATGGACCAAATGCTTGAACGTTTAGATGGGAATGAATTTTATTGTTTTCTTGATGGTTTTTTCTGGGTATTTCCAAATTCCTATCGATCTCCAAGACCAAGAAAAAACCACCTTCACCTGCCCTTATGGGACTTTTGCTTACCGTAGGATGCCTTTTGGTCTTTGCAATGCCCCGGGATCTTTTCAAAGGTGTATGGTGGCAATTTTTCATGATATGGTTTAGAAAACCATGGAAGTTTCCATGGATGATTTTTGGATTCATTCTTTTTTTGCCTCTCCCATTTAAACATGATGCTTAAAAGGTGCGAAGATACCAATCTTGTTTTAAATTAGGAGAAGTGATACTTTATAGTTAAAGAGGGTATTGTTCTCGGCCATAGATTTCTAAGAACGGCATCGAGGTTGATCGTGCTAAAGTTGATGTTATTGCTAAATTACCTTCTCCCACTACGGTTAAAGGAATAAGGAGTTTCTTAGGTCATGCCGGCTTTTATCGTAGATTTATTCAAGACTTCTCTAAAATAGCCCGGCTTATGACCTATCTCTTAAAGAAAGAAACTCCGTTTGTGTTTTCAAAAGAATGTTTAGAATCATTTGAGTATCTTATAAAGAGACTCACCGAGGCTCCTATTCTCGTGGCCCCTGATTGGGACTTACCGTTTGAGATCATGTGCGATGCAAGTGACTTTGCGGTAAGAGCAGTCTTGGGCCAGCAAATGAACAAATTTTTCAGCCTATACATTATGCTAGTAAGACTTTGTTTGATGCTCAGACACATTACACCACTACGGAAAAAGAGTTATTAGCTGTGGTGTATGTATTTGAGAAATTCTGGTCTTACCTTGTCTTGTCTAAGACAATAGTGTATACGGATCACTCAGCTTGAAAGTACTTATTTGCTAAGCAAGATGTTAAGCTGAGATTACTCCGATGGATTCTCCTGCTCCAAGAGTTTGATATCGAGATTCACGATAAAAAAGGAGTAGAGAATCTTGTGGCTGATCATTTGAGTATTCTTGAAAATCCTTATAAAGGGGATCTCGTTGAAATGTAAATGAATGATAATTTTCCACATGAGTCCCTGAATATGATTACCCTTAATGATGATAATGCACCCCCGTGGTTTGTCGATATTGCAAACTACTTAGTGGGTAATGTGCTTATTAAAGGGATGTCATCCCAGCAAAAAAAGAAAATTTTCAAGAATATTAGACATTATTTTTGGGATGACCCCTATTTGTTTAGAATCCGTGCTGATCAAATAATTAGGCAGTGTATGGATGGGAAGGAAGCTATGGATATTCTTGAAGCTTGTCACCATGTGTAACACCCCCAAATCTGGGTCGCAGCGAAATGTTGAATATCCGAGGGCGTTACATTTATAGGCTCAATAGCACAAGATATGAGAACGACCACTAAACGTGTCGTTTGAAAAGATACATTGGATTAACAAAATACTTATTTGTTACATAAGCCCATGGCTTCAAATTGTTCAACAATATATGTAAATATTCTGGTTTATAACAATTGTCCCCAAAATGTAACAAGAGCCCAAATCTTTAATGTTGACTCTTCAATTATTGACTTTCAATGTATCATCGCACCTCGTGCCTTATTGACCTAAAAAACATGCTTAAAACGTCAACATAATGTTGGTGAATTCATAGGTTTATGTAAATCATTTGAAGGATCGCAAGATTTCCATGTGTATGATTAAGCAACAGATGCAAACATCATAAAAAAAGTGATTACGTTTTTCTAAACTCATGACACCGAAGCTCGACGTATATGAATGCAATTAAATTTGCCAACAAGTTTCCGTGAATGATGTGCTAACCCTGCAACATCCCAAATTCGACATGATATGCGTTCGTTCCCGGTGATAGCTAGTCACCCTAACGGGGATTGTCAATCACTAATAGATCTATTCATAACATTCACGCCCACATAATGCAATTCCCAATTACATCTATGCAATTAACAGTTCATGATGATGGACATAATGGGTTATAGTTACTCAGGCAAACACGTAATCATAGTATAAAATGTACACTTGCATCCAATTTGTAAAACAAAGCATGTTCTCACCCCATCGATGTAAATCATTTAAATAATTGTAAAACATGGGGCTATGAACTCACCTTAGCAGGTAGTTCTCTGAATGATAATGAATATCCAAGTAAGCAATGAATCATACCGTCAAATACCTAAGTAAATACGGTCAAGTCTTAGTCTACACATTTAGGCTAACAACTCATTGTATAAACTAAATTCCATTTCAAGTTTATATATACTGTTATCACTTGTGTGGTGGTGCACATGATTATTGTATTTATAATTTCGATGGTTCTCGGGAAACGTGAAATCATTGTTAATAAATATACTTATTTATTAAGTCGTTAATTAAACCCGTTTAATGTCCGAATATCTTAATATTCGACCGATTCGTTAAGTGTTTTATTAATTCACTTTTGTTCACAAATATACCCTTAAGTTTCTAGATATTACACTTTAGTCCCTAGGTTTATAAAATATAAACATTTACACTTTAAACCCTTTAGTTTTGATAATTACATAATTAGTCCTTTAAGTTTACAAAAATGTAATTTAGGTCTTTATAGTTACACTTCAGTCCCTGAGTTTCAGAATGTTTCAAAAACAGTCCCTGGAGTTATCACAATTCGAAAATGACAATTTAATCCCTTAAGTTTCGAAATTTACATTTTTAGCCCCTTTATTTGCAAAAATTGCATTTTAGCTCCAATTTAATCCCAACGAGTGGCATTTGGCTTTATTTAGTCCAAATAAGCCAACAAAACTGTTTCGGCTTAAAAATAAGCATTTCGAGCTTATTTTTGGCTTAACGGGCCTTGTTGGGCCCGTTAAGGCCCGTTTAATGTTTGAAAGATCCGTTATGGTTTTAATAAGTTCAAAGGTCCTCAATAAGCTCAGTGGGGCCTGATAAGCTGTAAATAAGCTCGGGGAGCTTATTGTAGCTTATTTCGAGCCTATTGGGCTCGCAAGCCCAACAACTCGACCCGATAAGTACCTTAAGAGTTTCTTAGGCATTTTAGCTAATTTTCTATTCGTCTTAATTCCATTTAATCTGTTTCGTTGGTCAGCTTATCAAATAAGCCAATAAGCTCTCGGCATTGGGCTTGTTGAGCCCATTTAAGGCCCGAATGGGTTTTCAAAGCTTTTGGTTTGGTCCATTTGGGTCCATTAACTATTTCAAGGTCCATTAAGCACATTTAGCCTATAAGAGTATCTTAATAAGCTGTCTTGGGCTTATTATGAGCTTATTGCTCGTATAGGGCTCGTTAATGGGCTAACGAGCCCATTAAGGGTTTCGTTTGGTTTCGAAAGACAAGTTAAGGTCCAAGTTTATTATTTAAATACTCTCAACTCATATTCAAACTCGTATAGCTTATAAATAAGCCGTGGCTTATTTCGCGAGCTCGTTGGGCCTGTTGGGCCTCCAACCGTGGACCGTTAAACCCATTAAGACCCGAAATTAGCTCCTTTGTTCTAACAACTTGGTCTCTAGGTTGTGACATACCATCTTGGTACTAGTTAACATTTTTAATTCGATGTTCGTTACATGCACTCGTCTAAAAGGTCGTTGTAGGTGTTCCCAAGGCTAATGGTTACGTTTTTAGAAAGTGTTTACGTATAGGATTTATGTACGCCAAGTATACGCGATAGATTTCAAGTTGGTATCTATCTTTGCATTTCAAATGAATTGTTAGGCCTTTATACGATAGTTAGTCATGTTTTAATTACCCTAGCACCACACAAGTTCGTATTGTATAACATATATTGGTGCGTGAACCATGCATGAGTCGAAACATGCATGTTTTACGTACCCGTGAGTATTTAACTCAAGTTTTAACGCGACATAGAAATTTATCAAGGATATACGAATTACAAATGATGTAAAAGACTTAGTAGCGACTTACAAAGGTCCTAAGATTTTGGTTCGTGGTTTGCGTAGTGAGTTCAACCCGTATACACCCAACGTGTATAAATATAAGCTCCAAAGCTTATAACCCAACTTCCTTAGCTCTTATTCGTGATCTTAAAGCACCTTGTGTTCTTGGAATTGAAATGTGGGTTCGAATAAGGTTCAGTTACAATGTATGCCGAATGAAACCAAGGAGTAAGTGGGTAATGTTTATACTTGAGAGAGTTTAAGGTGATAAGGAAGAGTGTCAAGTAAATTAGTGGGTCTTATTTATAGACAATGAGGCTAGTTACTCTTCCTAGTTCTCCCTTAACCAAAATCGTGCCCTAATGAGATGGTTTCATGGGTTTTTAGTTAATCACCCATGGTTTTGTTAATATACCACTAAGTACAAGCTTTAATGAGCCTCAAGATGTACAAGATTTACTTAGATAGTGAAATCTTTAGGTTTTGTGGATTGGGGCTTTGTTAACCGCGACATAAGAAGGTAAGAAACAAAAGAAACGGTTATTAACCTTTAGTTAATAATCTAGTGGGAGACACAAGGACATTTCCTTAATTATCCTTGAATTGTACAAGATTGCTTAAGATTTTAGATCATGGTTTGTGTGTTCTCTTAATTTGCCGCGCCTAGGAGGATCAAAGAAACAAAAGGATTACTATCCAATGGTTAACAAGCTAGTAGGAGACCATTAGGACTAGCATTTATGAGGATTAGAATGTACATGTACTTGTTAAGATCATTAGAGGATTTCTTTGCTAGATAAATCACTTAGGACGATTCTTATGAGCTTTACTTAGCCAAATTCGGCTAATTTGTGTTATTAACACAAGTTTTGGTCAAGTTTTGTGTTTAGGCATTTAAAATGGGTATTGGTTTGAGTCTAGGTAAGTCTAGGTATTTTCGTGGTGCGTCTAAGTGCATTTTATTACGAAACGTAAGCCATTTACGTGACCAATAAAAATAAAATGAGCAAAGCCAATAATTATTGTCCTAATAATTACTAGACACTTACTTGACATAAACCTTAATTTATTTGGTGACCATTTACGTTATGTGATTATTTCTAGTCTTCGTGATTTAGCTTAAAAGAAAAATTAAAAGTAAACCCGTATCGGACTAAAATAAATAGTGATCATTAATAGTATCATAAAATGACATGAATATGAGAAATGTTACACTCCATGTGTGGAGAGGGCTTTTATACAAAGGATAAACCGGGCTTTACATGGGCTTTCTATGCTTTGGCACGGTTAGCTTAGTAAATAATACATAAAATTGTCTAACTATTACAAGGGCTCGTGAGATCGATAATGATCGTCACTTCACTAAAAACTAAATTCCTAACACGCTAGATTGTCCAAGTTTGAAGCCGATTTTAAACAACAGCAAAGTGAGATGACCAACAAAATTGACACAGTATTGAAGGCCATCACCAATCAAATAGCAAGAGCACTACCTAGCGACACACGGTAAAGAACCTGAAACCGAGTACTTCCTCAGTTTTGTTTGCTCTTTCTTACCCAACTGAAGACCCGCAATGCTCAACCCATATCCATGGTTCAATCAACGCCATCACAATCCATCCCAAGCAACAGAGTGAGTCCCACAATGACAAACCAGAAGAGAATGAGGAATAAGAGAAGGGCAACTCAGAAAATATCCATGTCAACCCTTTTGTACCACCCGGTCTATCAATTTCATTCATCACCAAAAACGTCCTCAAACTCAATTCATTCTTCGAATCGCTCGGGTTGGTTCCCTAATCCTCCAACACCAAACTTGTTTGCACCAAGGGGGATAACGGCGACGTAATGTTTATTGAGATAGTCAAGACAAATGACGATTCCCATAAGGCAAACCCGAAGTTGGAGAACAAAAAGTGGAGTATTTTGACATATTCCCAACCAGGAGCGAACTAGCATATCACAAGTACCTTATGTGTGGTCCAATCCTTTCTATATTTATAAGGAACCCCATCATCACGGAAGGATGCCCATCAAACCTCAAGATACCATGCAACATTAGACATGTGCATGTAGAAAAAGCCTACATTGACCCTAACTCCCCTCTAAATATCATGACCCGAATGATGTATAATTGGATCATGAGAAGAAAACTTAACCCTAAGGAAAATTCAAATAGAGGAGTTAGCAATTTCACATGAAGGATTAAAGGGATGCATGTTTTCATAGGAAACCTCATCTATATCATAGACTTCATGATTGTCGAGGATATTAGTTCAATCATAGACCCTAGGTTGTCGAGGATATTAGGTTGTCAAAACCGTAAAAATGAATAAAGGGAAAAGAAACATGCGATAACTGGTTAAAACATCCTAAGATCTTCCAAACTCTTGGAGGACGATTTAACCAGTTATCGCATGTTTCTTCTCCGTTATTGAGAAAACCAAGGGAGTACTAGTTTCTTTTACTTGTTTTCTTTTCCCTTTATTCATTTTTACGGGTACTTCTATAGAACATTGGGGACAATGTTCAACTTAAGTGTAGGGGGAAATAAGCCTTTGAAATTATTCTGTCATTTTCCATTTACTTTGTTCCTTAAAATGATGGGTAATATATCGAAACATAGCATAAAAATGTAATTTTGACCAAAATTTAAATTTTTTATGACACATACTGACGAAAACCAAGTATTAATTGCGTCTCATGGATAGGAATGTGTATGACTAGCACAAAAACCCTTAAAATTCCACCTCAAAAATGTGAGGTTCGCCTTTAGATCTTCAGGAATTTGTGTATCCATTATTGATACCCAAGATAGTTTATACCTTTAGCTTTCTCGAGTTAAGGAGTGAGCAATCATGTGTGTTAGTTTTGAGTCATATGATTGTTATGATTAATTCCAGGTTTTTATGCAGTGCTTTCTTCAGATTTGACTAATAAAATTACGTGCAAGAAATTTCTCATTAAAAACAAAGAAGAAATTTTCACAGACGCTGGAGGACGGTTTGTCAGGATTTATTTGACGGCGTCGCTCTCCAGTTATGTAAAAAATTCGAATTTTTCAAAGTATTTTTGAAAAACATAATGTGCAATATTTAAAATTTGTAAACCTGCAGAAAACCTATAATTATATCATTACTCTCATCCTATCTTTAGTGCTTTCATAGAGTCAAAACCCTAAACTCTCATTGTATATTTATCTATCCCGCCGATTTTATGCTTGGTATAGTTGTCTTTGTCTTTGATTACAGGTTATATTACACAAGAAGAAGCTTCGAAGATCTTAGGATGTTTTCATTGGACGACTCTTGGAGGACGATTTAACCAGTTATCGTATGTTTCTTCTCCGTTATTGAGAAAACCAAGGGAGTACTAGTTTCTTTTACTTGTTTTCTTTTCCCTTTATTCATTTTTACGGGTACTTCTATAGAACATTGGGGACAATGTTCAACTTAAGTGTAGGGGGGAAATAAGCCTTAGAAATTATTCTGTCATTTTCCATTTGCTTTGTTCCTTAAAATGATGGGTAATATATCGAAACATAGCATAAAAAGGTAATTTTGACCAAAATTTAAATTTTTTATGACACATACTGACGAAAAAACCAAGATTATATTGCAGTCTCATTGATTGGAATGTGTATGACTAGACACAAAAACCCTTTGTAAAATTCCACCAAAGAATGTGAGGTTCGGCCTTTAGATCTTCAGGAATTTGCTTCTTTGTATCCCCATTCAGTGATTCCAAGATATTTATACCTTTAGCTTTTCGATTTAAGGTTCGATGCAGTCAAAATCGGGTGTCTATTCCGTCAATTAAGGATTTGTACGTCTTATGGTCTAGGGTACTCTTTTTCTGGAGCATTGGTATCAGTATTAAATTATATGAGTGTACCGGTAGTATATTAAATTCTAGAACTTGTTTTTTTGATGCATCCCGAGACCGCATAGTGGTTTATTAGGATTTTCTAGATAAGAGGCACTACGATTAGCCCATGTTTTAAACCTGTAATTGTTATTATGGTCACATTGACTATATAACTATCTCACACCCTTTCCATGCACTCATTTTTAGTGCAGGATACCCCTAATACAACCCTTCGACCCTATCCTTTTTCACAGTTCTCGTAATTTTCTGGTTAAACCGGATTATTAATAAAGAGCATTGTCAACCCTTAAACCAATCGTTACACCCAAATCTCCTTAGCCTACCTTATATGTACTCGCTTTTAGTACATTACTGTTTTAACCCAAGTTAGTTATTTGAGTACACGGTTGCTAAGTCCTTATCCTAGTAAATACTATTTTGGGACGATTGAGATTCATGGTAGTATTCATCTTATAAAGAATTGGGGAAGAAGTAATTTATTACCCCCAATAGAGCTCAATAAGCTCCATGTTAGTTTGATCAACCTCAAATAGGGTCATTAGTTAGATTGTAAATAATCAAGTATGTAAAAGTTCAAGTGTAAGGGTGTATCTATAAACCCACCATGATGTATTATATGTTTAAGCAATGGCAGGTGTAACATCCGGGAATTTTTGAAATTTTAAAGGACTATTTTAATCTTTGACTTTTCGAGTCTGACTTGACCTTTTTTACTTTTGGTCGTTCATTGTCACATAAAAGCAATTACCGCGTGACCGGTAAAATTTTCAGAACATATTTTAAATAATAAATTATATTTATT
>BQNB010065047.1:0-35082 GCA_026074375.1 Tanacetum coccineum
TGGTCGCACACTAAAAAGTTTGGACCTAAAAACCATACTTAGACTCCAAATCAGAAGCTCTCCTTTAGGGAATTTTTAATAGACACATAGAACTAAACTCTTGTAGGTTGGCTAATCCTAATTCAAATTTTAAGTGGGGGTTTTACACCTCGTAATCTGACCTAAATCTGACCTAAATTTACTGCTTTGACAAAACATTTGAATGACTTTCCGACCTTAAAATCTTTCGAGGCCGGATGTTCTGGAAACTAGACCCTCTGAGCTACATCATAGACACCATAAACTTGATAAAAGCTATTACCATCATCGAGAAAAAAGCCGAACAACACAGCCCTAAATTCTGCACCAATCTAAATCAAGTTCTAACGCGATTTAAACCATAACGAATACACTCATATGATCCTAATTAAACCCTAAACACTTATAATTAAGTTTAACATCATTAATTTACAGATTTTATGAAACCCTAATTTATCCATCACTTTATTGTTACACGAATTAAAAAGAAAATTAAAACAATTAAAGTTTATGAACATACCTAAAACCTTCGATTAATTAACACAAACCACCACTTGAATCTGGAATAAAAAAAATCTTTTTTTTTCTACTAAGCAATAGGGGGGTTTGGGATTTTATTTTTTGTATTTATAAGCCCCTAGAATAATCCTAGATAATTCCTAATTAAAAAAAAAAAAAAAAAGTACCTAGTTTCTTAGGCTTTTATTTCCTTTTTTTTAAATTTGTATTTACTATTCATGTATATAAATATTTTTTTAATCTTTTATTAGTTAATTAATTACCTTCAATACCTTAAGTTTTTATAAAAACCTAAGCTAATTTGGTAAACCATTTTGCTTATAAACTATTTTTTAAAAATAACTTTTCATTTTCAAATTCACTTTCTATATATGAAAAGTTTACTACCAACTTCCATATTTCAACCACATCATTCCTTTCCCAAATCACACACTTCCTATAAACGCTTAATCCTTAAAACCAAGTATTGACGTAGCAATGCATGCACACGTCTTTCATATCCATTATCACCACACGTGAACAAATGAAATACTTAACACCAAACTCAAACACACTCAAAATAAGATGCCCATACACCTCAAAATGATATCAAGCACATAATTAACTCACTTAGCCCACATAAAGAACACATAGCACGCAAGAACACATATAAAAAAGGAACCCTTAGCCATATCTAAAGGTATAAACTAACCGCTCAGACCACGGTTGTCACACGAAGTGTGTGGTTTTTCAGGGTTGGGCGGAGCACAAGAGCCTACAATATATTTTGAATCAGAAAGAGCTGAACTTTGAACTACGAGATGGATTGAGTTGTGAGTGATTATGCTTGTCAGAACGATATCATCCTGGAAAAGCAAATGTTTGGCTACGCCTAAGTCGAAGGAAAAATTACCATTGCGTGTCGAGCCTTGATGATGACTGCTCAACATGATCTACCAAACAGATTCGTGAAGCTCAGGGAAGCAATAAAAAGAGAAAATGTAAAAGCAAAATTTTTGGGGAGATTGATTAAGCAAATATTCGAGTTTTGCCCTGATGGAACACGTTGTTTGGGGAATCATGTTTGGTTACTATGATTTGATGGATTGAGGGGTTTGGTTATGCATGAATCGCATAAATCCAAGTATTCCATCCATCTGGGATCGGACAAGATGTATTGATAAGTGCTTAATTACACAAATCTTTTACCTCTATAAAACAGAGCTAAATGACCAAAAAACATACAAAAACTGCCACAATAAGTTTGTTTTGCATTTGTAATAGAGGCAGAAGTGGATACAACAAAAAGACAAAAACCACCAAAATGACAATACAGAGCATGGAAAGGAAAAGACTGTGGCAAAATCAAGGCCAAATCCAAAAATGTCAAATCCAGAGTCAATCCAGAAAATCAACAGTCAAATCGGAGAGCCGGAACTCAAGAATACTATTGGATGCAATCTTAACCCATACTGAAGGCCGAAAGCCAATAAGTATAATTATGAAGATTGAAGCCAATGGGCCCTCAATCAAATTCACAGCCCATTTGTGTGCAATTGACAAAGACTGTGAAGACTTAGAAGGCCCAATCCAAGCCCGATACAGCCGATCTAACATAGTACACACAAAACCCACTTCATAACCTTATTGGGCTTGAAAAAGCCCAATAACCAAACCTGCACCTTATTGGGCCCAAACCAAACCCAATTGGGCCCAATAGCCCAAACCAAACCTTATTGGGCCCAGACAAACCCAGTGGGCCCAATACAAGCCCAACACAAAACAAAAAAACCATAAAACACTTTTTACAAAACTTTAGGGGCTAAAATTGCCAATTTTAGAAGTTGTTTTATAAAAGAAAAATGGTTTAAACTAAAAGAGGGACTGAAATTGCAATTTTCCAAACTTGTAATCCCTTTAAAGAATCCAGGGACTAAAACTGCCAAATGGCATTTCTTTTATTAGTAAAACAGCAGGGACCATTCTTGCAATAACCCCAAACCTTTTTTATTCTTTTTTTTTATAAAACCACAAGGGCCAAAAGTGTCACTTTCTAAACTTGTTTATAACTAAAATTCGGCCAAGATAGAAATGAAAAGAGAAGGAAAGATGGGGGGGCACTCTTGCCTCTTCCCCATACTTTCCTTTTAAACCTGCAACCAACTTGGTACCATAACCATTACCCGCCAAAACCATACCACCCCTTTCCCACGGTTTCACTCCCAAACCACTATCCCAAGTACCATCACAGCTCACCCCTACCCATTCCCACCTCCCCAATACCCCTATATCCCTTTCCAGTTCAACATACACAAAAACCCGAAAACCTTCAATGGTGAGATGGTGTACAAGAATAATGGAGGGCTAGGATTGCTTGGATTACTTTCTACACTCACAACAAACACAGCCCAAGAACAAAGAAAGGCTCAGAGCCTCTATAAAAGAGAAGAAGACAACCAAAAGAAAAAAAATCCCGTTTTTACTTTCTTAGTATAAATTTTAATTAAGTTTGTTTTAAGATTATATTACTCAGTTGTTTTAAAGCTTTATGTTGTAATTTTTCTGTTTTTAATATAAAAAGTTAAGAGTTCTTGTGAAATTGCTTTTGTCGAAATTTGAAATATCATTCAAGTTGTTTAAATCTGTTTAAACTTGTTAAAAATGTGTTAAAGTTATTGAGCATCTCTTATAACACCCTTTCTCAGTTTTAATTTACCTAAAAATCAGTAAAAAAATCAATTTTTATACTTAAGGGGGTGTTTGGTTTAGCATGCAAAATGGGTCAAATGGGAGTTTTCATGGGTTGTAACCACTCAGCCAACTTTGGCTGAGTGTGTAGGGTTTATTAAGCTACTTTAATTACCACTTTTAGTTTGAAAATAAATTTTTAAGAGTTTTCTATATTCTGTCAAATTTTGATTAAGCTAAAATGAGCTTAAGTGCTCAAGCTGCTTATGCAGCTTAAGCACACCATTGTTGTGCTAGTTGTGGTTGTTTCTAGCCATTTTAAAACACCCCTTGTTCTGTCCTTTTAAATCTCACCAAGTAATAAGCCAAGTGTGCTCATGTATTTGTGAAGAACAGCCATTTTTAAGCTCCATATTCAGCAGTTTTAAAAGGGCCTTAAGCTCTCATACTTTGAAAATAAGCTCAATTATGGCCCCTTTAATTCTGTTTGTGGTTTGTTTTGGCTAAAAAGCTCATAAGAGCTTATTTTCATAAGCCCAAAAAGCCCCTTAAGCCACTGCCTTACTTCCCCTGGTGCTGAGCACCTAAACTCAGACCACTTTTCTAGCTTATTTTACACTAGACCTTAGGATTTTATTGCTTTTTAATATAGCTTAATAGAAGCCCTTTAAGTGCCCAAAATCTTATAGCTTATCTCACCCTTTAGCTTAGCTTAAATTAGGCTTAAAGTCTCCATTTTTCTGTTTTTATAATAAGCTGTTAACATAGCTTAAGTCATTTCCAGCTTATTTTAGGGCTTATTAGATGGCCATAGCTTATAATTAGGACTCCCCTAGCCTATTTAACTGTCCCCATAAGTTTTAGCTTATCTTGTTAGCTTAAATCCTAAAAGCCAAGAAAAATAAGCCATAAGCTTATTTAGCTTTTGCAGTCCAAAAGCTTAAGTTTTTAGCTTATTTAGTGAGTAAAAAGCATAAGTGCTTTTACAAAAGTTACTCCCCTTGAGCCCCTTTACAACTTTGCTTCTTTTGCTTTTGATTATAACTGTTTGGACTATCTTTGTAATCGGGGTCCACCTCAGGACCAATTGTGTAATTTTATCTCTTTTGTAGTTAACCTTTGATTTAGTCCCTGTGGTTAGTTAGCCTTTTAACCCCGTCTAGTCATGTGTCCTTTTCACTGTTAGTCCCTATAGTTAACTTTAGTTAGTTTATTTAATTTAATTAATATAAATTAGGTTAAAATTTAATTAGTTTAATTACTTTTAATATAAACAGTAACTTTTGGGCATTTTTATATTTTTAGAATTGTTAACTTTTTCTTTATTTAATTTTATTTTTTCAGAATTTTTATAACTTTTATTTTTTGTCTTTTTCTATTTTCTTATTTTAATTAGTTATTAATCTATAAAAAAATCATATAAAAAATCCAAAAAATTAATAAAAAATATTTTTCTTTTTTTTTTTAAAATTTTCTCTTTTTTGTCATATTAGTGTCTAGGAAAAATATAAAATTTAGTGTAGGCTTAATTTTTCTTAAATTTCAGTCTTAGACCCGTTTTATCCGGGTGCGTTTTACCGTTTCTTTTCGTTTTACATTCAAACGACCTCCGTTTTAGTTCTAGTTTTCTTTATTTTTCAAATTAAGTTAATTAGAATTTAATTTTGATTTTTAATTTAATTTAGCATTTATTTTTAGTATTTAGGGTTCCCGATACCTGATTCTGTTCCCCGTATTTTAGTATAGATTTAATTTTAGGATTTCCCTATAACTAATTTTGTTTCCCGTAGTTTTTAAGATCCCCATTTCCTATATCTATTTCCCGTAGATTAAATTAGGTTTTATTTAATTAATTTTAGTTGTAATTATATCAGTGTTTCCATCATATATTCTCCATCATTCAATTTCTCATCAAACCAGGATTACTTTCAATTGCAGCCTCGTTGGGACATACGACCCGGGAATATCTCTTCCGGAATCTTTTTATTATTGATTCTTACTTGTGTATTTTATCCTTTTGTGGAATTTGACCTTTTGCCTTGGTCAAGGGCATTCGGTTAGAATCTGCATTAGGGTTGCTATATAAGTGTGTACTATATCACGAATCAATTTTTGGCGCCGTTGCCGGGGAGGCATTTGCTACGATTTTTATCCAACTTTGATCTGAACTTGTCTTATTATTAATATATCATATTAAAAAAAAAAAAAAAAAAAAAACACAAAAATATTTTTCTTTTCTTTTTATTAGTACATATCATATAAAAAAATTAAAAAAAAAAATCAAAAATATAAAAAAATTGTCCATAAAAATTAAAAATCACTAATTGGTAAAATACCAAAATATAATATTCTCCACTGAGGTATTATCATAATAAGTTCCGGTGAACTACTGAGTTCCCAATCGAACCAAAGATTTAAAACTTGCCTTTCTGTGTCACTTTACGATATAACCTCACCTCAATCTGATTGACAAACTATAAAGAGGGTATAAGGAAGGTGTTCCCCCTATGAAACAACGACCCGAAAGGAGAAAAAGCTCGCGCTATTCCTACTCCCTCCGCTCACTTGCGGTTTTCATCTGAGAGCTACCGTGAAGTAAGATCGATTATTTGGCTTAAGTTGTCTATCTCTTGTCCGTTTAAAATAGATTGTGAATATATTTTAAATCCAAAAAATCAAAAAAAAAAATTAGTGTAACTTTTTTTTTTTTATTTCCATTTTGTGCATGCGCACTCGATCTCAGTCCCGTGAGCAACGTCCTCCTCCACCAGAAGGACCGCCAGTTGTTATCGAACCTCTTCGTATAGAATACCCATTTCAGGAAGATCCTACCGTAGAGCCAATGGCAGACACTCGAACTATGGCTCAATTGCTCCAAGCACCCACCGAGGGGTACGAGGACGCAATCCTTATTCCTGAAATTGTGGCAAACAATTTCGAGCTGAAGCATGGGTTAATCAATCTTGTCCAGAACAAACAGTTCTTCGGTCATGACAAAGAAGACCCGCATGCTCATATCCTTATACTATCAACAAGATCACCTCACAATGAGGGACCCCAATGTTTCCAATTGCTACATTAAGCTTATGCTTATTTTCTATCTCTATCAGGGAGCAGCCAGAATATGTCTAGAAAAAGAACCCCTCGATCTTATATCAAACTATGGAGACGATCTTGTATCCAAATTCATCAACCATTTCTTCCTCCCTCTAAAACGACGAATCCTTCGCAATGAATTCACCAAGATTTCAGCAAAGGTCGATGAATCGTTTATGAGGCTTGGGAATCGTTCATGATCTACTTAGGGCATGTCCACACCAGGATTCTCAGAATGCATCAACTTGATAATTCAATAAGGTACGCTTGAACTTAATGTTCAAGATTCAATGAACCTCCGCAGCAGGTGGAAACTTTTTGGACAAAATGCCTCGCAATGTTTAAAATCATCAGAGAGCAAGTCCAAAGTTCGTCAAACACGAGCTAAGGCAGTTGTTGCCAAGGTAAGTACGAACTCTTCCACCCAAGCTGTTTCATCTGATGTTGCTGAACTTAAGGATATTGTCCGAGCATTGCTCTTAGACAAGAAGAACCAAGCTTCTGCTTCTGCTCCAGCTCCTGCACCTGTCAAAGCAGTTGAGCTAAGTTGTGTTACTTGCGGTGGTGCCCATTCTCATCAGAACTGTCCAGCCACTCATGGCAACGTTTATCGGGACAACATTTCTGAGTATGTGTCACAAGCCGCTGCAGCTAATTACAACCAAGTAAGCTCCAATTTCCGACCTCAAATGGTTGCAAATCATATTAGACCTCCAGGTTTTCCACCCGTTCAGAACTCTCAAGCTAATAATGCTAACAATTTCAATCGGGGGAATAACTTTAACCAAAACCGGGAGAGCAATTTCAACCAAAACAGAGGTGGAAATTTTAACCAGTCCAATTTCAGTCAGAATCAACTTCATAGACCCCAGGTTAATCAGTCTCCAGCTTATCAAGCCCCCGTTCCTCAGACACACAGTGTCACCAAGAACGATTTTGACAACTACGTCAAGGCTAATGATGCTATCATGAGAAACATGCAAAATAACCTCCAAAACCAGGGTCAGAGCATGCAAATCGAAACAAACAAATTGAATAATCAAATGGCAAATCTGACTGATATGTTGGCTAAGTTTGTAACTGCCAATACCGCTTCTACTTCAGGGTCAGGGACACTCCCTGGTAACACAGTTACTAACCCTAGAGAAGACTTAAAGGGTATCACTACCCGAAGCGGTGTTGCATATCAAGGACCTCCAATTCCTACTTCTTCAGTAGTGAAGCCAATACCCGAGGTGACAAAGGACCAAGTGCACCCTTCTTGCTCACAAAGTACCGCACCCGTCCAACCTCCGGTAGGTCCTGAACCAATCACAACTCCAGTTCTTGAGCCCATTGTTGCTCCTGTTGTTGCTCCCGTGCCAAACACTAAACCTTCAGTTTCTCTTCCATATCCTTCGAGGCGTGATAATGAAAAGAGCCGTAATCAAGCTAATGAACAAATCGACAAATTCTATGAAATCTTCAAAGAGATGAGTTTCGAGATTAGCTTTACGGATGCTCTTGTTTTGATGCCCAAATTCGCCTCGACTCTAAGAACCTTACTTGGGAATAAAGAGAAACTTACTGAAGTGGCTCGAACTTCCAATGAACCCTGTCTAGCTCGAACTTCGATGAATGAACATTGTTCGGCGGTCATCTTGAACAAGTTACCCAGAAAACTTGGAGACCCCGGCAAGTTCCTGATTCCTTGTGAATTTCCAGGGATGGATGAATGCTTAGCATTAGCCGATCTCGGTGCTAGCATTAATCTAATGCCATTTTCAGTCTGGGAAAAGCTTTCACTTCCTGATCTTACTCCAACTTGCATGACACTCGAACTTGCGGATCGATCAATTTCTAAACCAATGGGAATTGCAAAAGACATCTCCGTTAAAGTTGGTGTATTTCACTTTCCAGCCGACTTTGTGGTTGTAGATTTTGAGCCAGACCCCCGAGTCCCTTTAATTCTCGGGAGGTGCTTCTTAAAAACCGGTCGTGCTTTGATTGATGTGCACAAGGGTGAATTAACTCTTAGAATAGGAAGTGAAGCCATCACTTACAATTTGGATCAGACTTCGAGATACTCGGCCAATTACACTCACATGACGGCAAACAAGATTGACGTCATTGATATGGCTTGTGAGGAATACTCTCAAGAAGTTCTTGGTTTTACTGATATAATCGCGAGTGGAAATTCCACTCCGTATTATGATCCAATTGTTGCTACTTCTTCTCCTACCCTAACTCCATTTGGGGATAGTGATTTCTTGCTTCTCGAAGAAGCCGACTCTTTCCTTGGTCTAGCAGATGATCCGGATTGTCCAGCATATAATCCATTCTACTATGATCCTGAGGGGGACATTCTTATTCTAGAAGCCATCTTGAATAGTGAACCACCACTTCCCCCTCCAAGTCAAGGAACAAATCCAACTTATCTCCCAGAAGTCCGAACTGAGCTTAAGGTCTGTGAAACTAATACAGCCAATTCTTCCATTGATGAACCTACTGAGGTTGAACTCAAGGAACTGCCTCCCCATCTCGAGTATGCATTTTTGGAGGGCGACAACAAGTTGCCCGTCATTATTGCTAAAGAGTTGGATGTTGAGGAAAAATCCGCTCTCATAAAGGTGCTAAAGTCCCACAAGCGAGCTCTCGCTTGGAAACTTTCTGACATTCAGGGTATCAACCCGGAATTTTGTACCCACAAGATTCTTATGGAAGAAGACTATGCACCAGCGGTCCAACATCAAAGAAGAGTAAATCCAAAAATCCACGATGTTATTAAAAAGGAGGTTGAAAAACTTCTCGAAGCTGGATTGATTTACCCTATCTCCGACAGTCCCTGGGTTAGCCCGATACATTGTGTACCAAAGAAGGGAGGAATGACTGTGGTAGTGAACGAGGAAAATGAGTTGATTCCAACTCGTTTGGTTACCGGATGGCGGGTATGCATTGACTATCGTAAGTTAAATGAAGCCACCCGCAAAGACCACTTCCCTCTACCGTTCATGGACCAAATGCTTGAGAGATTAGCGGGGAATGAATACTACTGTTTCCTCGATGGTTTCTCCGGTTATTTCCAAATCCCCATTGACCCCCGTGATCAAGAAAAGACTACTTTTACTTGCCCATACGGAACGTTTGCCTACCGTCGCATGCCTTTCGGCTTATGCAATGCTCCAGGCACGTTTCAACGATGTATGTTAGCAATCTTTCATGACATGGTTGAGAAGACGATGGAAGTCTTTATGGACGACTTCTCGGTCTTTGGGAATTCTTTCCAAAACTGCCTCTCCCGTTTAGACCACATGCTTCAAAGGTGTGAAGACACCAACTTAAGTCTTAACTGGGAGAAGAGCCATTTTATGGTCAAAGAGGGCATTGTCCTCGGCCATAAGATTTCTAAAAAAGGGATTGAGGTTGACAAAGCCAAAATCGATGTCATTGCAAAATTACCTCATCCCACCACCGTCAAAGGAATTAGGAGTTTTCTCGGTCATGCCGGTTTTTACCGGCGGTTCATTCAGGATTTCTCAAAAATATCCCGACCAATGACCCATCTCCTTGAGAAGAATACTCCATTCATCTTTTCCGATGACTGCATTCGAGCTTTCCAAACATTGAAAGATAGACTTACGGAAGCTCCAATCTTGATTGCTCCAAACTGGGACCTTCCATTTGAGCTTATGTGCGATGCAAGCGATTTCGCCATAGGTGCAGTTTTGGGGCAACGTCATGAGAAACATTTTCGGCCTATCCACTATGCTAGTAAGACCTTGATTGAAGCACAAACGAACTACACTACGACTGAAAAAGAATTACTTGCCATAGTGTATGCTTTCGAGAAATTCAGGTCTTACCTCATCATGAACAAAAGCATAGTGCATACGGACCATTCCGCCCTTAAGTATCTCTTTGCAAAAAAGGATGCCAAGGCGAGATTGCTCCGATGGGTTCTCCTCCTCCAAGAATTTGACTTCAAAGTTATTGATACTAAAGGAGCCGAGAACCTCGCAGCCGATCATCTGTCCAGATTGGAAAACCCGTATGAAAACGTCAATGATCCTAAAGAGATAAATGAAAGTTTTCCTCTTGAGACGTTAAATATGGTGACCTTTCGTGGAGATTCTAGAACCCCGTGGTTTGCCGACTTTGCAAATTACCACGCGGGTAGATTCATTGTGAAGGGCATGTCGACCCAGCAGAAAAACAAGTTTTTCAAAGATGTTAAACACTATTTCTGGGACGACCCCTTCTTGTTTAAAATTTGTGCGGATCAAGTGATCAGGCGATGTGTGCACGGCAATGAAGCTCTTGAGATTCTCTCAGCTTGCCACAATGGACCCACCGGGGGACATCATGGTGCAAACCTCACAGCCAAAAAGATCTTTGACTCCGGTTTCTTCTGGCCCACCATCTATAAAGATGCCCACGAGTTTGTCAAGAACTGTGACTCGTGCCAACGTCAAGGAAAAACTTCACAACGTGATGAGATGCCTCAAAACTCCATCCAAGTTTGTGAAATCTTTGACATTTGGGGCATCGACTTTATGGGCCCGTTCCCGTCTTCACGAGGGAACAAGTATATTCTCGTGGCAGTCGACTATTTGTCAAAATGGGTTGAAGCGAAAGCGCTCCCCACCAATGATGCCCGAGTAGTTTGCAAATTTCTGAAATCTCTCTTCGCCAGATTTGGTGCTCCCCGTGCAATCATAAGTGATCGCGGAACCCATTTTTGTAATGACCAGTTTGCAAAGGTCATGCAGAAATATGGAGTTACTCACCGTCTCTCCACCGCTTATCACCCACAAACAAGTGGGCAAGTGGAAGTATCAAATCGTGGCTTGAAAAGAATCCTTGAAAGGACCATAGGTGAAAACCGTGCCTCCTGGTCGGACAAACTAGATGATGCACTATGGGCCTTCCGCACAGCTTACAAAACACCCATCGGGTGTACTCCTTACAAGCTTGTGTATGGAAAGGCATGCCATCTTCCGATCGAGCTTGAGCACAAAGCCTACTGGGCCTTAAAGCAAGCAAACTTCGATCCTGTAATTACGGGTGATCACCGGAAAGTTCAACTCAATGAACTTAATGAACTTCGTGATCATGCCTATGAGAACTCTTTGATCTACAAGGCCAAAACAAAGAGGCTCCATGACTCCAAGATCAAAAACCGTGTTTTCAACATTGGTGATCGAGTCCTCCTCTTTAATTCCAGATTAAAGATTTTCTCGGGCAAACTAAAATCCCGTTGGAATGGCCCTTTCACCATCACTAGAGTATTTCCGTACGGCACTGTTGAGCTTTCTCAAGCCAACGGGCCAAATTTCAAAGTGAATGGTCATCGCGTCAAGCATTACTTTGGAGGGAACGTACCACACTTGGTAGTTCCAGATCTCCAAACTTTCCCCAAGGATCAATAAATCCTTGTGATGGGTCAAGCATCGCGACCCTAAACAAGCGCTTCGTGGGAGGCACCCCATGCTTATCCGTAGTTGTTATAAGTGTTGTTATTTTGTGAGATAGCTTGTCTTTTCCATTACCCGTGTTTCCATGTTGTTGTTATTGTTTATTGTCCAGGATTGCCCGGATTGTGAAGACTCTCAGTTTTGTCATTCATCAAGAGTTTCACATCCTCAGCTTCATTTGGGAATCCGATATCCTAATCTTATCGACTAACGTTTTATCTTTTGGCATACCTCATAAATGGCCTTAGGATTAATGTAATACCCTTCAAAACATCGAGGACGATGTTTAGTTCTAGTTTGGGGGGGTATCTTCGATTTGATTGTTGCCTGCAGCATTGTTACCACGTAAACCCGTTTTTACCACCAAAATACCAAAAAAATGAAAAAATTGAAAATTTTTCAAAAATATAATAAGTGTTTTGTCACAGTTTTGCTTTTCTTTTGGGTAGAATAAGAATAATTTTTGACTTGATCGGGCGTGTTGAGCCCTAGCTAGTTCCTTTAGGCCAAGCTTTCACGAATTCTATAGCTTTGAATTTTAAAAATGTGAAGAACGAGAAATGATAGAGTTAAATATAAGTTTATGTGCTAAGCAAGATTCTTCTAAAAACTTATACGAGTAACTTGTGGTTTTCTCTCCCGTGAATTTCTAATCCACCTAAATCATACGTACTCAATTTAATTCAACTAAGTCAATCGATGTTTTCAGAAAAAGCTTCAAATTTGTAACTTGAGTTTTCAAAGCGAGATTTTGTAGTGGGACTAACAGTTATAACTTTAAAAGAGGAAATTACACAAATGGTCCCTGAAGTGGACCCCGATTACAAAGTGGGTCCAACAGCTTATTAAGCAAAAGTCAAAGAAGCAAAGTTGTAAAGGGGCTTGAGCTTATCATTTTCTTTAAAAGGGGCAAGTGCTGAAAGGCTCACAATAAGCCAGAAATGTAGCTTTTTGGACTGCAAAAGCTAAATAAGCTTAACAGCTTATTTAGCTTTTCTTTTTGGGATTTAAGCTACAAAATAAGCTAGAAAGCTAGGGGGATAAGTCACTAGGCTAAGGGTGTCCTAAATAAGCTAAGGTCACTAAGAATAAGCCCTAAAATAAGCTGGAAGTGATTTGAGCTTATGAGACAGTTTTAGAAAGAAAACAGAAAAAAGTGGACTTTTAAGCTATTATTTAGCTAAGCTAGAAAGAGAATTAAGCTACCAAATTTTGGGGGATTAAAGAGCAACCTAGGGTCTATAATAAACAGCCATAAAAGCCCATGGCTTAATTATGCAATAAGCTAAAAGAAGGGGCTGAATATGGGTATCTAGCACCAGGGGTATATGGCGAAAAGGGGGGCTTATTTTGCCTATTGAAATAGCCTTTAAGAGCTTTTTGGCAAAACAAAATCTAAACGATTAATAAGAGGAGGCAATTTAGCTTATTTTCAGAACTTGGGGGTTTAGAGACAATAAAAACCCTCTGATAAATGCTTAAAAGTTGACGGCTTTTCAAAAATTTGCATACAACACACTTGTTTGACTTTGCCTATATTCAAAATGACAGGTCAAAGTGTTGGGTAAAATGGTTAGAAACAACAATAATAAGCACAAAAACAGTGTGCTTAAGCTGCATAAGCAGCTTAATCCCTTAAGCTCACTTTGGCTTATTGAAATTTTGACAAATTATAAAGGATGCATAAAAATTTATTTTACATAACAAATTGTGTGTTTAAAGTGGCCCAATAAACCTCACACACTCAGCCAAAGTTGGCTGAGTGGTGTTTAGCCATGGAAAACCCAATTTGACCCATTTTAAGGTCTAACCCAAACACCCCTTTAAATATTAATTCGGCTCTTTTTTTGGTTTTTAAAAGAATTAAGTGGGTAAAACAAGATTACAAGTGATGCTTAACAAGTCTTACACATTTTTATATAAGTTTAAACAGATTTAAAGGTTTAAATGAGACTTGGATTTTTGACAAATGCAATAACACAACAAACTCTTGATTTTTTATTAAAGCTGAAAGTAGTACAACATAAACTTAAGAATAAACTGCGTACAACAATTTTTAAACAAAACTTAACTAAATTTTAAACTTTATAAGTAAAAACAGGGATGTGTGGGTGCTGCTTGGTCTCTCTTCTTTTATAGCAGCTCCAAACCTTTCGGGCTCATGGGATGTGTTTCTTGTGAGAGTGTAATGTGCATCCAAGGCAATCCTAGCCTTCCCTTTGTCTAGACTTCATCTCAGCCATTGAAGGGGATCGGGTTGTGTGATTGTTGAACTGGAAAGATTTTTGTAAATCAAACATCCACGAATCAAAAGACAGTGGCAATGTATACAAGGAATTACATACGCAAATCCCTGGCTTATTTCCTAATTTCATCACATATCTAGAAGGACAATCTATGCAAAGACCATTACTCTTTAAAAGTGATAGTTTTATTTATTGGAAAAATAGATTCGAGACATATGTTAAATCAAAAGATCTAGATCTGTGGCATGTCATTACCAACGGTGATTTTCAACCTATTGAACAAAATCCAAAAACCAAATTAGATGAGGTTATCCCTTTCGAAAAACAAAGTGATGATCTTAAAAAGAAACTTGCGAAAAATAACGAAGCTAAAATGGTTATTTATAATGCTTTGCCTAGAAAAGAATATGAAAGAATTTTCATGTGTAATACGGCAAAAGAAATTTGGAAAACATTGTTAATCACCCACCAAGGTAATAGTCAAGTCAAAGATAATAAGATCGACCTTTTGGTTCAACAATATGAACAATTCGTCATTTCCGAAGACGAATCTATAGATAGTGCTTTTGCTAGATTTAATACTATTATTACTAGTTTAAAAGCTCTTGATGAAGGTTATTCTAGCAAGAACTATGTTAGGAAATTTCTTAGGGCTCTACATCCTAAATGGAGAGCAAAGGTCACGGCAATTGAAGAGTCGAAAGACTTAACATCACTATCTCTTGATGAACTTATCAGGAACCTCAAAGTTCACGAAATGATCATCAAGAAAGATTCCGAAATAGTCAAAGCAAAAGTTGAAAGGAAATCTCTTGCTTTAAAGGCTAAGAAAGAATCTAGTAATGAAGAGTGTTCGACTTTCAGAAGTGAAGACGAAGAATACGCCATGGCGGTAAGAGACTTCAAGAAGTTCTTTAAGAGAAGAGGTAGATTCGTGAGACAACCTCGGAACGACAAAAAGACATTCCAAAGAAGCCGTGATGACAAGAATGGTAAAAGTGATAGAAAATGCTTTAGATGCGGCGACCCGAATCATCTTATTGGAGAATGTCCAAAACCACCGAAAGACAAGAACCAAAGAGCATTTGTCGGAGGTTCTTGGAGTGATAGCGGTGAAGAAGATGATGAGAAAGTCAATAACAAAACGTGTCTAGTAGCTCAAGCATCAAGTGAGGTATGTTCCGAATCCTCTTACTTTAGTGATGAAAACTCGTCAATAGATGATTTAATATTAGAAAATGAATATGATAAACTGTGCAAAATGAGTTTAAAGATAATCACTAAAAACAAAAGGCTAAAAGCCACTAGAGATAGCTTAGAAAAGGAAATTAGTATTCTAAAAGAAAAAGTGTCTACACTCGAGAAAAACAAGGAAGTTAATATCGAATGTGTAAAATGGCATACGCTTAAAATTAAAAATGAAAAAACTTAAAGAGGAGGCTCTTAAACTAACAAAGTTTGAAAAGAGCACACACTTCTTAAATGAAATGTTAAATAATCAAAAACTCTCCGATGAAAAGTTAGGTTTAGGGTTTAATTCATTTGAAGCATCATCTAGCGGAACTAAAGAAATAAAATTTGTGAAAGCTCAGAAAAAAGGCGTCATCTGATGGAGGTCCCATAAATATGGGCGGCCCCCTTAATGTTTAGGTGGCCCCCAAAGCAAATATGGGACCGCCACCAGGAACCACACCTGGATCTGAGAAAAGTTTCTTTTCAAAAATCTATTTTGGGTCCTAGACCAAAACACATAATAGTAAACAATGTAAGAGTTCCCGTTGCTAGTGATAATGAAGTTAAGCAATTCTGTAAGCCATTGTCAAAACCCGGAATTGGATTTTCAAAACCAAATTTTAGATCAAAAACTCCACCACCTAAAAGAGTCATAAATAATTATCATCGTCCTAAAACACCGCAACCAAAAAGATACACTGATAGACAAAATTAACCTCGTGATTTTCCTGTAACTTAGAACAACTTCCCACGACAAAGTTACATGCCATAGGAAATGTGTCTTCCATTTTCACATCCTAATCAATTGCATCAAATGCAAAGGATGTTTAGCACTAACAACTTTGGACCCATAAAAAATAAGCTGTTGGGACCCACCTTGCAATCGGGGTCCTTCTCAGGGACTGTTTGTGTAATTTTGTTTTTCATAGTTAACACTGTTAGTCCCTTCGCGGGTTAAGTTGCCTGATACCCCGTTGTGTCCTTGTATGTGTCCTTTCACTGTTAGTCCTTTAGTTTTAACAACAGTTAGCCTTAGTTAGTTTATTTAATTTAATTAATTAATTTAGGTTAAAATTTAATTAGTTTAATTACTTTTAATTTAATCAGTAAAATTTGGGCATTTTTATATTTTTAGAATTGTTAACTTTTTCTTTATTTAATTTTATTTTTTCAGAATTTTTATAACTTTAATTTTTTGTCTTTTTCTATTTTCTTGTTTTAAATAGTGTTTTAAATCTTTTTAAAAAAATCAATTAAATAATCTATAAATTAATAAAAAAAAATATTTTTCTTTTTTATAAAATTTTCTTTTGTCATTTAGTGTCTAGGAAAAATATAAAATTTAGTGTAGGCTTAATTTTTCTTAAATTTCAGTTTTAGACCCGTTTTTACCGGGTAAGTTTTACCGTTTCTTTTCGTTTTACATTCAAACGACCTCCGTTTTAGTTCTAGTTTTCTTTATTTTTCAAATTAAGTTAATTAGGATTTAATTTTGATTTTTAATTTAATTAGCATTTATTTCTTAAATTTTTTGGTATTTAGGGTTCCCGATACTTATCTGTTCCCAGTTTTTAATTTAGATTTAATTTTAGGATTTCTTATTACCAATTTTGTTTCCCGTAATTAAATTAGGATTTTATTTAATTTATTTTTTGTTGTAAATTATATCAGTTTCTAGATCATTCATTTTCTCGTTCAAACAGGATAAATTTCAATTGCAGCCTTTGGGAACATACGACCCGGGAAGGGAATATCTTCTTCCGGAATCTTTTTATATTGATTTGTTTTTATATATTTCTATATATATTACATCAGCGAATCAGGGGCTTATAAATACAAAAAAAATATATAATCCAAAACCCCTATGCATCAATCTGGTTCGACCAAGAGAAAGAGGAGAAGAAAAAGAGAAAAAAAATCTTAGGGTTTCTTTGTAGGTATTTTTTAATTCTTGTTTAATTCTAGTTAATTTTTAATTAATGTAATATATCATGATGGATTAGGGTTTTTAAACATGTAATTTTTCGGTAGGGTTTGGATTAGGGTTTTATGTTTCTGACAGTTTATGATGTATAGATCAAGTTTTGAATCATTCGTTATGATTGTTTTCATGATTGGGTTAGTCGGTTAGGCTTGATCTTTGGATTTGTCGTTTTAATTTACTACAGGAATTTTGGGTCAGTCTTGTTAGTGTTCTAACTCATTTAAAAATTTAAATAAACAATTTACAACATACTGGGAGATAAGGATAATCTCAGAGAGTCTACTTTCCAGCAAGTGGCCTCGTGAGTTTTTAATATGGTCGAGAAGTAGGTCAAAAGGTGTTACATAATCAGTGGGTAAAACTTGACGAATTTCAGTTTTGTGTTTTGATATTTTCTAAAAAATTACTTAGAAATCTAGTTAGGAGGGCTCTAAATCTTTGTGAAAGTTAGTTTATATATTGTGTGTGACCCCTGAATGTTTTCTAAGTAGGTTATGAAGTTTAAGTTGGTTATCTAACGTCATACTTTTAGGGGGTCAGATTCTGGACGAATTCTGGACACTTTGGATTAATGAATTTTTAAAGGGTATTTGTAAAAGGGTAATGGCTTTGGGAAAGCTATGAGAGGTTCATAGGAAATATATGTAGCATGGTGAATTTTGGTTTGAATTGTGGAAGTATTTAAGTGGTACGTTTGGGACGCGTAAGTGAGTATAAAATTCTGCTCAAAACCAGAAAATTTAAAGTGTAGCATTGAAGTGTAAATGGCATATGTAAGAGTTGGAAAATGGTTAAATCAAGTATAGAACTATGGTAGATATCTTAGATATCCATCATAGTTGAGGTTACATCATATTGGGTTGAATGCCTAATTGATGGTAGCTTGTTGTGTGCTTAATTGTTTAGATTATCCGTGAAGTGTTTGTGAAGCTTTTGTTGAAATCGTCTGGGAAGCTAACTGCGATTATTTGGTTTTACTTGAGGCATGAACGTTTATGTGGTTATCATATGTAGTATGCTTAATGTTGTTATGATTTCTATGTAGTTCCGGTTAGAGGGTAGTGCTTCTACCTATTCCAAATCTAATTGGAGGATTGAAATATGATCCCATTTTTGTGTGGTTCCAGTTAGAGGGTAGTGCTTCTACCTATTCCAAATCTAATTGGAGGATTGAAATAAGATCCTATATCTGTGTGAGTCCGGTTGGAGGGTAGTGACCCTACTCATTCCAAATCTAACTGGAGGGTTGAAATAATACTCCATTCTGTGTGGTTTTGATCGGAGGGTAATGGATTACCCCAGGTTGTTATGTGGATCGTGGGCACGTTCCGTCCTATTATGATTGATTGTGAATTGTTTGAGAGTTTATGTGATAACTAGCTTAAATTGTTCTGCCATGATATGTTATGATAGTCATAGCAAAATTATTTTAATTAAAGGTTTATTTGGTGTCCTAAACCTATGACTCTCACCAACCATTGTGTTGATGTATTTTAGCATCATTTTTAGGTGAGCATCATGAGGTTAGGCGAAGTGGCTAGAAGAGACCGTAGGATGCTTGGAGTTTATTTGTGTTTTCTGCTTTAATAAATGCGTTAGCATGAATTGTTTGGATTATGTTTTGCATGTCATTTATTAACGAGACTTCTTTCTCATTAATAAAGACACCATTAGGTTTTGGGTATTGTTATGACACTTTGTGTCTTTGCTTTACTTTAGTTTTCATTTTAGTATTCTCTATATAGACACCATGTGTTGTGATGATATCCATTCTTGTTTACGCCTCGCGTTTCCGCCTTGGCGGGGTGTGAGAGATTGGTATCAGAGCCTATGGTTATAGAGAACTAGGTGGTTGAGCCTAGACTATAGCTTAAGGGTCCCTCATATAGTTGCATTTTAGGGCATAAGTGATTGTGTACGTATATATCGTATGTTCTCGCTACCTAAAAGCTTTGAAATTCTTCCTATTTTGAATTACTACTATATAATATGAAATATATACTTTTTCATTATGGGGATCTAATAGTATATACCCCTTCGTGATTAGTTTAGTCATGCATCCCCCTATCCTTAAGGGATATTGTTGGGAGATTGTTTACCCCACTGGACCCGCAGAGTTGGGTGACTTTTGAGAGAGAAAACTTAAACCCAAGCGAGGCCCAATGTAAGTTTATTTCATTTTCTACCTCGATGCGTTGCCTAAAAAATAATCAAGGATTTGCTATTATATATTGGGTCACAATGTTACTTCTGTTTCGTTTTGGTCGATTAGGATTTATGTTCGTTAAGTGGATTATCATTTAGTATATTTGGATTAATATTAATGCTATGTTGTAGATATGTGGTTTATCATTGAGAGTGTGGTCGTTGGAAGTAAGTAGCGTTAGCAAAGTTGTCAATTATAATTATGGTCGCAAACAACATTAAAAAGGTGCCACATACTTAACTTGTTGACCTTGATTTCCTTAATCATTTTTGCTTGTATGTATTATGTAAGGTTGGATAGCTAATGTGAATTGTAGTGTAAAATGTGATGTTGAGATCCTGTTAAGATGTTTTGTGTTGTTCGGAGAATCCCTCTCTTAACCGATTTGGCGATTATATATGTTGGTTGCGTATATGGTATGTTCTTTTCATCTATCATTTGCGATACATCGGATACCTATTAGCATTGTCTACGCGAATTCTTAAATAGTTCTTAGCTCGTGTATCATTGAGATATCCAAAGCTCGTGTAGGTAGTCTAAGGTGTTATCATAGAACTGGTGTTCTATGCTCTCCGTTCGGCATTTTGATTGTTTTCCTTTGTCTTAATGTGATGATACTTTTTGGTTTGGTTTTAAGACCGATGGAATGTGATGAGTTTATAGTCTCAAGTTTGATTTTGGTTTGCAAGAGTTCCCTGTCGTGATTCCTTTTTCAAGAAAATTAACATTTTTGTATTGGAATCCTTAAGGTATTTTGGGAGTCTATTTTGTTATCATGATGTCTTTTGTTGCGAGTCATAAATTCATTTTCAAAGTAATTTTGTTGTAGTCGATATCATATCGTTTAGGTGTTAAAAAAAACCTTCTTTCGAAAATAAATTATATAAATAAAATGCAACACATTTGTTTTAACCATCTTTGATATCCTTTTATAAATCAAATTAAAAATAAGTTTATGAAAATTTTATTTACATTTATTTTTACACTTAAAATTATTGGCTTTATTAACTAAGGTGATTCTATTGTTTTAAAATGATTGGTATAAGGTTATGAGGGAAAGTTTCCTTGGGTAAAAATCGGTTTTGGTACAATGGTTCTTAATCTTTTAATTAATGGGTCGTGGTACGTGGTATTGTTCATTAGGTGTTTCTAGCGTCGTTGATGCGTTTGTTAGGTCTGAGGTTCGTTCGTTATGTCAATGTTTATATACGGTTGTTTCTTCTTTTGGGATTGTGTGATTTTTGAGTCCATACCAATTGGTGCATGTAAAGTTTGGTATTTCTTCATGGCGTGGTTCTAGAGTTGATGGTAGGTTTTACCTCTCGTCGTGGAATGGGATTTCGTATGGAATTAGTACAAGGAGCGACGCCGATTTGTGAAGGCTCGTGTCATTTGACACCTTTGAGAGGCACAAGTTGTTGGAATGATTGCAAGAGTTGCAAGGTGAGGGTTGGTTCGAATGGTAACTCATTGTGGGAAGTGTCTGTATTGCTTGGTAGGAGGAAAGGTGGGTAGTTTGGAATGTGCATAGATTATCTCAAGAAGAGTAAGATAGAAAATTCGTATGTGATGTCACCAAAGGAGGGTGTACAAGGATGACGTAGTTAAGAATATTTTTAGGATGCGCAATGGAGACGTTGAAGTTTGTGGCTATGCCTTTTGGGCTAACCAATACACCAGCGGTTTTCATAGAGTTAATGAGCAAGGTGTGCATGGACGTATATAGACAAGCCAGTTAACGTGTATATACAAATGATATTTTTAAACCGACTCAAAGTCTAAGGAGGAGTACGATAGGCACGTAAAGATGATCGTGGAGTCAGTAAAGGAAGAGAAGATGTACGTGAAGTTTTCCAATAACGTAGAAGCGGAGCAAAGAGAAAGCTATCTAGATGTGGAAGGAATCAATTAGGTAATGAGCCGATCTTAGCATTACCGGAAGGAGCAGACGATTTCGTAGTATATTATGACGCTCGAAGTAAGGATTTGGAAGCATGCCTTGGAAAAAGGGATAAGGAGGAATGCTATGTAGCGTGCGCGACAATTGAAGGTTCTTATGTATGATAGTATGGATAACGGAATGTTGCCTTAAAAGCTAGAGGCATTAAGTGAACGAGACATGGAGATGAACTAATACGGATCAGAATGTCCTCCAACACACATTCAATCGGAGGATTGAACATGAGGCAAAGATGAATGATGGATGTTAATTAAGTAAGAGTTTGAGTTTCGAGGCCACGTAGCCATCTGGGAAATGCAAATGTAAGATGTTACCATGGATTAGGAAAAGTGTGAAGCCAAGAATGAAGTTTGAGGGTAGGAGAGTGAGGAGATAAATTATACGATGATTCGCGATCGTGTTGAGAAACAAGGATTTGGTGGCATAAAGATAAGATGTCTAAAGCAAAGACGCGCCATCTATAAGATGTTGCTGGCTTGGAACCAACGATTGTTAAAAGAGAAAGAGAGTGGATTCATATTGGTTTTTGGAAAACAAGGGTTCGGACCTCCATTTGGAGAGATGTAAGGACCCTGGCTATTGAAGAGGCGTATACGACAAAGTATTCTATCCATCCTGGAGCGGATACGATGTTGTGTGGTTTTAGGTTAACTAATCGATGGCTGAGTATGAAGAAGGATATAGCTAGTTGCGGTAGTAAGTATTTAGCATATTCGAAAGTAGAAGTTGAGTATCAAGGGTCTTCAGGATTGTTGCTACAACCTGAGTTACCCGAGTAGAAGTGGGAAAGGATAACTAAGGATATTGTTGTCAAGTTACCAAGTGTGAGTAGTGGATACAATGTGATTTGGGTGTAGTCAATGGAGTGACTAAGTCACCTCATTCCTAGCTATGCTTAGGACAAGTATGGTAGATTTTAGAGGTAATTGGAATACTCACTTTCGTAAGATGAGTTTTTCCTAAGGTGGGATATCATTCGAGTATGGATGTGCTTCAATTATGAAACAAAGTATGGAAAGGAAAGTAGGGTACCGTTTTAATGGCGTATTCTTGAGAGAGTAAGTTGAATGAATCAAAATTTGGGCCATGAAACAACCAACAGAGATATCGGTAATACAGGAAAAGGCTGAGGCAGCCAAATTGTCGAGAATATTACCTTGTAGTTGTTGAGAAACTTTGAATTAATGCGAGGTAGGTTTATGGTTATTTTGAGGTCTCACCTTGGATAGGTGTAGTACGTTTGGAAAGAAAGACAAGTTAGAACCGAGTTATGCAGGACCATTTGAGATCCTTGGATGGATTGGGCCTATATTTCGGTTGAGAATTTCTGTCTTGTGAGCCGAGTATCAAAAATTGGATTGGGAGGTGCTGAAAGTTTGAGTAAACCTAAAATTGCATGGATTCTTTAGATACGTCGAGCTTTGTAACATCTTATATCTTAATTTCAAGACAGTTCTTATTTGATAAGTTGCGAGGTTAAGATATAAAACATGTTGTTACACAACTTAAGGTTTCTAAGGAATTTCCTCGAGGACGGGCGAGGCTCATGTGGATTTGGTGTTTCCTTTTCGTTTGGGGTTGTTGTGTTGCTAATTTCACCCTTGTGGGGGTAAGCAAAGTCATTAGCAGTTGGATTCGGATTTTAGAAGTTAGTCGAGGTTAAGGTTGACAAGACTCTTTATTTTGTCAAGGAACCGAAGAATGTTTGTTGGACCGAGAGGTCAATGAGTAAAAGCGTAGTCATGGATACATTATGAAAGTTCGTTGGGATTCGAAGCGTGGTCATGAGCTTACTTAGGAACGCAAGGTTCAAATGAGGTCTAAGTGTCCTCCGTTGTTTGTCGATAGTGCTAATGCCTCGAGTAGTTAAATCTCGAGACGAGATTTCCTAAAGGAGGGGATACTGTGACAACCATGGCTTGAGCAGGTTAGTCAAACCGTTAGTGTTGACTTATGTCCCTATTGCAATGTTTGGTTTATATGATTTTATGTGATTTTATGTGGTTTTGTGCATTTATGTGAGTTATTGGTGGGGAAGGCAAGGGGGGTCTTGAGTGTGATCATCTACATTGATATTAGACTTGAGATGGTTGAATTGGTTGAGTTCATTTGTTCCTTTTTAATGACAAAGAAAATGATTAATGAGATTTACAGCATTTTCGGATTTAATGTGAAGTAGTAGGGGGGGGGGGGGGGGGGGGTGGGTGGTACGGGGGGGTAATGATTTGTATTTTCGTTATGTAAGTGGTAAGATAGAATTTTGACTTTAGAAGTTTAGGGTTTGAGAAAATGTAGAAATTCTATTTTAGGAAAGTTTAGGTTGGAAAGAAAAAGTTATTTTTGAAGGTAAATCTGGCCTTGGGTATGCAAGATATGGTTGTGGGGGGGACAAAATAGGATTAGATATTTTTACAAGGGAAAAACTTAAAGGTTATATTGGTTAATATATTATGTAATATATAAATATATTTTTGTTGTTGTTTAGTGGAGTGGGGAAGTGGTGTGGTGGGTCATGAATTTTAAAAGGGAAAAAAGAATAGAAGAAAGAAAAAAAAATATTTAGAGTCCTATTCCTAGGAACTTATACCTAATTAGATTTAGCTTATAACTCTCCTAGGATTCTCTAATACAAACTTAAACCATAATTCCCCCATACACTTTGATCGACCGGTTTGAAAGAGAAAAGAGAAGAGTCGAAATTTTTTTGGGTTTTGAAATTAAGGTACGATCCGATCTTTATAATTTTAGTTTGTTTATAAATCTAGTAATCAAAACGTGATGGATTAGGGTTTAAATTAAGGTTTTAAATTAGTGTTTATAAACTAGGGTATTTAATTTTCAGAAAGTTTATGTTATAATGATGATGGCTTAATCATTAGATCGATCGGATTAGCGATAAGATCACGCGTTAGGGCTTAGATCACTCGAATTAGACGTTTAATTGACTGCAGAAAGTTAGGCAGTTTTGTAACGAGCATAACTTAATCATAAAAGATCAAATAAATAATTTACAACATACAGTAGAAACCTCATGAGAGTTGACTATATCTAGAAAAGTACAGCCTCAGCTTTTATTGTCGGGAAGTGAGTTCAAATGTCAATAACAAAATTAGTGTGTATACAGTGACGAATTTCAGTTTTGAATTTTTATTTTTCTAAAAATATTAGACATTGAGTTAGAGGCACTATTTTCACGTGGAAGTTAGTTCATAATTGTGTGTGTCTCCAGAATTTTGGCTAAGGTCAAAGTGTAGGTCTAAGATGTTTTAACCAAAATGTCCATAACTTATAAGAAGGTCAGATTCGGAACCATGGTTCTTGCAACCTTATTCAACGAAAGTGAACAAAGACACTTTCGTGTGTTTATTACTAACATATACTTGCATGAATCCCGACGGTAGCAGCTGCTGGACAAACATATGTCAATTCACAACCCCATGCTCACACTTCATATTCCTAATCAAAGACATCATGATAGCTGAAAGACTTACAACACAGCTTCCGCTACTCTGATGCTTGCTATCATGATCCAGAAAAGTGTGAGCATGCCGGTCCGAAGGTCACAACATTACATGGAGGCAATACTTCACAACAAGGATGATTAACAGATTTACTGTGGCTGATGATCTTAAAGAAAGCTCAAAGATCACACAAGTTGTAGGTTCCATGATCATTCATACAAACCTTAACAATGATGTGTAGAATCAAGATGCAGGAAAATAAAGACTTTATTGATGATTGAAAGAAAACCTTTTGGTGGCTAGAAACCCTAACAATAATATTGACTAGCTAACCTAAAAATGAGAAAAACATAGAGTATTTATACTCTAAAGAGGATAGGCCTAGGAGGCCTTTGTGGGCTTTTTGCATCTTGGCCCGTTTACATCATTAAAACATTACAATTAATTAACTAACTAACGAGCTATGAAACGCTAGGTTTCTTCAAGACCGAGCTTCTCTTTGTAGACTGTGAAATTATGTTTCTAACAATCTCCCCCTAAGTGAGGTCTTCTTTTGAGGTCTTCTTAGCGTACATATTAGAATTCATAGCATATTAGCTCGTTGTCGTTGCGGTTCTTCACTTGTCTTGCATTTGTGCTTCTGTAGAAATTCAATCTTTGAAACTTGAATTACTAGATTTGATAACTTCATCTTGATCTCAGATTTTCTTGAATTACTTGTGATCTTTTCTTCAATTCGCCATTCGCTGAACTTTGGTCCGACATGCTCATACTTGCTGTAATCATGAAAGCTTTAGTACTCTTTCTTCTTCTACTTATTTTGACTTTAGCATTTGAAGAAAACTTTGATTTCAGAGGTGCGGAAGCTTCATGTACTTAGCTTTCTTGATGTCTTCAAATCTTTGAGTATGAACAATATAGTTTTTAGCAAACTATCAGCTATCAACGGATTTGATATGTCTTTACCATGAGCCGTTTGCTATGGACTAGTCAATGCTTTGTTGCAATAACAAGGTGCAATGATAACCTTATAGTTTTTAGTAAACTATCAACTATGAACGGATTTGATATCTCTTTACCAGTAGCCGTTTGCTCTGGAGTAGTCAACTCTTTGTTTTAGAAACATGGTGAGTCGATTAGCTATATCAGTATTTCCATCATATCTAAATATTCTCCATCATTCAATTTCTCATCAAACCAGGATTACTTTCAATTGCAGCCTCGTTGGGACATACGACCCGGGAATATCTCTTCCGGAATCTTTTTATAATTGATTCTTATATATTTAATCTCTTTGTGTAGATTTTGACCTTTTGCCTTGGTTAAGGGCATTTGGTTGAGATTTGCATTTGTGTTATTTTATATGTATACTATTTGACGAATCATTGGACACCCAAAAGCATAACTGCGAAATCACAATCTAATGTGTATAAGTATAGAACCATTGTTAAATCTAAGACTAACACACCGGTTACCACTAACAAATGGGTAGCCAAACCGTCCACTCTTTCATCTGCATTTGTGTTATGTAATACATGTAATCCAGCTTGTGTTGTGGATTGTTGATAGCGGATGCTCAAAGTATATGATTGGCAATCTTCAACTGCTAAGAAATTTTGTTAAGAAATTCATGGGAACAGTCCGCTTTGGGAATGATCATTTTGCTGCAATCACAGGCTATAGAGATTATGTTCAATTCAATCTCACTATTTGTCATGTTTATTATGTTAAAGGCCTTAGGCATAATTTATTTTTGGTTGGACAATTTTGTGACGGAGATTTAGAAGTTGCCTTTCGATCAAACACGTGTTATGTTCATAATTTAGAAGGAGATGATTTACTTACGGGCTCTCAAGATTCAAATCTCTATACTATCTCTATTTTTGAGATCGCGGCTTATTCTCCAGTGTGCTTAATGTCTAGAGCCACATCAACAAAATCTTGGTTATGGCATTGCCGGTTGTCTCATCTGAATTTTGGCACCATTAACCAACTTACTTCACACGATCTAGTTGATGGGCTTCTGAAATTTAAGTACCATAAAAACCATTTATGTTCAGCTTGTGAACATGGTAAAAGCAAGAAAGCTTCACTTCCACCTAAGTTGGTTCCAAGAACCGAATTTAAACTCGAATTACTTCATATGGATTTGTGTGGGCCAATGAGAGTTGCAAGTATCAATGGCAAGAAATATATTCTCATGATCGTTGATGACTATTCTTGATACACATGGGTATACTTTATTCGCACCAAGGATGAGGCTCCATATATGATTATCGATTTTGTTAATCAAGTTCAAAGGAATCCAAAGGCTTCAATTCTGACGATTCGAACTGAAAATGGAACCGAATTTAAAAACGAGAAACTAAGGGTATTTTATGAAAAGTTAGGCATTGTTCATAAAACTTTAATTGCTCGAACGCCTCAACAAAATGGTGTTGTTAAAAGACGTAATCGAACACTCGTCGAGGCTGCCCGCACAATGCTTATCTTTTCTAAAGCATCAAGATTTCTGTGGGCCAAAGCCATTGCTACTGCTTGCTTTACTCAGAATCGCTCTATTGTACACACTCGGCATAATAAAACTCCTTATGAGTTGATTCGCGGTAGAAAACCTAATGTTTAATACTTTCATGTGTTTAGATCTCTTTGATATCCAACAAATGATCATGATGATCTTGGAAGATGAAACGGAAGGCTGACGTTGGTATTTTTGTTGGTTATTATGAGTCATCACGTGGATTTCGTATCTATAACCGCCGAACAAAAAAGATAATGGAAACGATCCATGTCAAGTGTGATGAACTTACGGCTATAGCTTCTGAATGCAACAATTTAGAACCCGGAATGAACTGCACGAATTTCAATGATTCATCAGAAGATTCATAATCCGTACCTTCTACATCAAACTTAGATAATCTGTTTGGTCCCATGTATGAAGAATACTATCTGACGAGCTCACACTAAGTGTCTGATAATTCCGCTGCTAATACTCTTGATAATGACCACACTTCTTCCTCATCGTCAATTGTCGTTGACCAGGATGATGCTCCTCAAATAGTAACCTCTTCAGAAGATCAAGTTGTAACTGAACCAAACTCTCCAGTCTTGAATGAAGTTTCCGATGAATTTGTTCAAGAAGACGTTGTAGATTTTGATGGAAATACGTTTCATAATGCACCATAAACTCCTGAATTTGATGTTGCTGAATCTTCTTCAACTTATTAAGATCCATCAAATATGCATCAATTTCACCAACAACATCGCTCAATTGATAGAGGGACTAAGAATCATCCACTTGAACAAGTGATTGGTGATCCCTCAAAGCCGGTTATGACAAGGAAAAGACTTCAAACTGATGCAGAAGTTTGTATGTATGCACTCACAGTGTGTACGATTGAACCAAAAAATATCAAGGAAGCTATGCTTGATCATAATATGGCATTTTGTGTTTGGATGATAAGCAAATAAAGGAAAGGGCTTATGGGTTCAGTATGTGTGCTTATTTATAAGCTGGGTAGGTTTTTAGAGCTAATTTAGGTTCTTTAATCCTTGTTAGAGGATAGGGAAGCAGTAAGTTTCCTTTTTCATATTTTGCTTAGTCACTGTACAAACCAAGTGTTATTTACTGTTATTTTCTGTCTTTTTATGCTTATTTATGATAGTTTATGCCTGCTTATGCTTACTTAATGTTTTCATGTCGTTTATTTTAGTTTTGCTTTGAATCTGTCCTTTATATGCTCTCTATATGTTTGATCTCTTTTTTTTTGCTTATTTGCCATTGAATTGTTGCTTATTTATGCTTTGTTATGGATGTTTAGTGCTTATCTTGCTTAGTTTTTTAGTTTAAAAGTGATTTGTGCGAATTTCTTAGTTAGTACTGGTAGTGTATTCAGTTAGTACTGGTAGTGTATTCAGTTAGTACTGGTAGTGTAATTTGTTAGTACTGGTAGTTCATGAGTAATACTGTTGGATTAATTTAGCTTATTTAAGTGCTTATTATTGATTGAAGTCTACTTATAAGTGTCTTATATTGTTATTTGATGATCTGTTTCTAACAGTTTAGGATCGAATAAGCTTGAAATAAAAAAAATGACTTTTGAAATACTTAAAGTTGCCTTTTGTTTGGAACACATGCAGTTAATAACCTATAATTGTACTGCTTCGTGTTTTCCTTTTGGACTTTTACCCTAACAGTACTAACTCCAAGTTAGTACTGGTAGCGTATTTAGTTAGTACTGGTAGCGTATTTAGTTAGTACTCGTAGCGTATTTAGTTAGTACTAGTAGTGTTGTTAGTGCATTCTTGCTTATTAGCTTATTATTTCTGCTTAATTAGGATTAGCTTAGCTTTTTAGAGTAGATTTAGCCCATTTTCGCTTACTGTCTTTAGTTTAGAGCTTATTTAAGCTTATTTGCCTTTTTTAAAGTTAATTTTAAGTGTTTATTTTTTAGCTTATTTGCCATTCTAGCTTATTCTAGTTGCTTATTTTTATGCCTGAGTGCTTATTAGGAGTAGTTAAATATTGTTTTAGCTTAATTGCTTTCATTCTTATTTCAATTGTGTTTATTAAGCCTTTTGCAGTACTAAGTTGAGGCTAGCAGCACTAACTTTTTAAGTTAGTACTGTCGAGTCTTATTTGTTTTTCTAGCTTATCTGTCTTAAATTCTTAGCTTATTTTTGTTCTTAGGCTGCTTAATTGGTGTAAGATTAGTGTTAGGACAATATTCTTTGCTATATTTGTCCATTTATGTTTCTTATTGTTTGGGTTGTTTTGCTATACTTCACATTTTGTTTTGCCTTGTTTCGTGCATATTTGCAAGTTACAATAAAATTTTCTCTTTTTTTTTAAAAAAGGTTGGCTTTATTATTTATCTTTTCTAATGTTATATATCCTTTAGGGTTAAATTTTTGGGTTATTTTAGTTTTGTTTTAATCACGTTTTTTTCTCTCCACGTCCACGGTTTTAGGATTACTCATTTCTAAGCTTTCGATTTAGATTTTTCATTAATTAGTTTTTGCATTATAATTAGAAAAACAAATATCCAAATATTTTCCATTCAAGCATCGCTAATTCAAAAACAACTTTCGACTTTCCAATTCTGCTCCTCGTTGGGGATAAACGACACGGGAACAAGGGTCCTGGAATATCATATCATACTACTCTCGGTTTCATTGATTATTTTTAAATTATCCTTATTATATATATTTTATTATATATTATATATTATATAAAGGTGTAACTTAAGAGGCTTGATCAATTTTTGGCGCCGCTACCGGGGAGGAGTGAAAGCGTTTGTCGTCTCGAAGCTTGATTATTTGTGCTTGAAGATTGTGAATATTTACTTATAAAATACCAAAAAAAACCCTAAAAGTATAAAATATTTTCATTTTCTTTTTAGTATAATTATCATTTAAAGAAAAACAAAAAAAAAACCAAAAAGATAAAAACATTGTCTTTAATTATCAATAAAAATCAATCAAGTATGGTAAAAAATCTCAACATTTATATTTCAACTGAAGGTATTATCCATTAATAAGTTCCCGAACCACAAGAATCAAAAACTTACCTTTATGTGTAACTTGCGAGTACGATTGTCACCTTTTTAAAAAGATAAACAAAAACTCTAAAGAGGGGTATAAGGAGGGTTGTTCCTAGGAACTACGACCCTAAAGGAAAAAAGTTTTTTATAGCTTCGCGCTTTCATATTCATTAGCTCCTTTTTTGGGTTGCGTTCTTTATTTCGAAAAGAGTTACCGATAAGCTTGTCGATTTTAGGTTAAGTTGTCTTAATTTCGTTGTCAGTTATTAAAATAATAGTTGAAATTTACTTTTGATAAACCAAAAAGAAAAAATTTTTTTAGTGTAAATTTTCTTTTTATAGTGCTTGAGGCAATCGTTTCCCAATTCTCGTAATCTCCACCATCTTCTACAACACCAGGCACCACACCACCTGTTGTTGAACCATTTAATCTTGAAGAACCAATTGAAAATCCAGCTCCTCCCCTAGCTCCATGGATGATACCCGGACTATGGCTCAATTGCTCCAAGCACCCACCGAGGGGTACGAGGATGCAATTGTAATTCCTGAAATCAATGCTAATTTTGAGTTGAAGCATGGTTTGATCAATCTCGTCAAAAAAGTAGTTTTACGGTTTGGAACATGATAATGAGGATCCACTGCTCACATCCGTTTCTTCAATAAGATTACCTCAACGATGAGATTTCCGGATATCCCGAGCACGTCAATTAAGCTTATGCTTTTTCCGTTTTCTCTTGAAGGTTCAGCACGGTTTTGCGCTAGAAAAGATCCACCTCGTTCTTATTGAGTGGGACATGATATAGTTTCAAAATTCATTAATCAATTCTTTCCTCCTTCAAAAATGACAAATCTTCGAAATGAGATCACGAGATTTCAACAAAGATTTGACGAATCATTTTACGAGGCTTGAGATCGATTTAATGACCTTCTTCGAGCATGCCCACATCACGGATTCTCTGAATTACATCAGCTAGATACATTTTACAATGCGTTGAATGCTAATGATCAAGATTCATTGAATTCTGCTGCGGGTGGAAACTTTTTGGATAAAATGCCTCGTGAATGCTTGAGAATTATCGAGAGTAAATCTAAGGTTCGTAATTCACGAAACAAGGCAGTCGTTGCCAAAGTGAGCTCGAACTCATCTACTCCCGGAATTTCACCAGATGTAGCTGCTCTTACAACCGAAGTTTCTGAACTTAAGAACATGATGAAGACTATGCTTGTCGAAAAACAAAAAGCCCAAGCTCCCGCACCAGTAAAAGCGGTTGAGGAAAGTTGTGTTACTTGCGGTGGTGCTCATTCCTACCAAACTTGTCCAGCCACCTCTGGAAATGTTTATCGAGACAATATTCAAGAATATGTCTCTCAAGCAGCCGCAGCTAACTACAACCAAGGAAACACCGGTTATCGAGCCCCGATTTCAAATCAAATCAGACCTCCCGGTTTTCCTCCCGTTCAAAACAATCATAATGTGCAAAATCAAGGAAACAATCAGAATCGTTACAACCAAAACCGGGGGAATTCATCAAGATCCAGTCTTACCACCCCCGGTTCATTCAAGGGTCAAATTATTCGACCTCAGGTTGTTCAACCTCCTGCTTATCAAGCTCTCCGACCTTCAAGCTCCAGCTCCTCAAATTCAAGGTGTATCGAAGGAAGATTTCCAAGCCTACGTAAAGGCTAATGATGCTGTGATGAGGAACATGCAAACTCAAGGTCAAAACATGCAAAGTCAGTTGACCAACCTCACGGACATGCTTTCCAAATTTGTCACTTCCAATACCGCCTCTACTTCAAGAACTCTCGCTAGTAACACCGTTACTAACCCGAAGGAAGACTTGAAAGGTATTACCACTCGAAGTGGTGTTGCTTACAAAGGACCCACGATTCCTATTACTTCTTCTCCTAAAGTGGTGGAACGTGAGACCGAGGTCACAAAGGACACGATGCCTCCTGCTAATAACGGAAGCACCGAAGAAGTCCAACCTCCGGTTGTCCCTGTTGTCCATCATGAATCAATCTCTGAGCCCGTAAATGCTCCAGTTAGTGCTTCGATGCCTAACCAAAAAGCATCAATTCCATTTCCTTCAAGAAGAAATGAAGACGTCGTGAAAAAGCTAACGACCAAATTGAGAAATTCTAAAAAATCTTTAGAGATTTGAGTTTCGAAATTAGCTTTTCGGTGGGCCTTGATGTTGCCTTATGCCAAAATTCGCCTCGACTCTAAAAACCTTAATCGGAAACAAAGAAAAGTTGAGTGAAATGGCTAGAACCCCATTGAACGAGAATTGCTCGGCGGTCATCCTCAACAAGTTACCGAAAAAACTTGGAGACCCTGGCCGATTTCTTATTCCGATTTTGATTTCTCCCTGGGATTAATATATGCAACGCCTTAGCCGATCTTGGCGCGAGTATAGTATCCTAGTTTAATCTTATGCCATATTCCGTATGGAAAAATCTCTCTCTTCCCGAACTAACCCCGACTTGCATGACACTAGAACTAGCGGACCGTTCGATCTCTGAACCGATCGGTATCGCCGAAGACGTCTATGTAACGGTGGGAAAGTTCCAATTTCCAGCAGATTTCGTGGTCGTAGATTTTGAGCCAGACCCCCCGAGTACCTTTAATTCTCGGGAGGAGTTTCTTAAAGACCAGTCGTGCATTGATAGATGTATACGAAGGTGAAATAACCCTTCGTGTTGGCAGAGAGGCCATTACATTTAATCTGGACCAAACTTCGAGATACACGGCTAATTACAATCATATGAGGCAGGGCAAACCGAAATTGACGTCATTGTTATGGCTTGTGAATGACATCACTTCAAGAGTTCTTGGCTTTCTCAAATGTGTTCTTGGTAGCAATTCCCACTCCTTACTATGATACCAATCGGTCTATAATTTTCATCTTTGACTTTAACTCCATTCGGGGACAGTGATTTTCTCCTTTTCGAAGAAGCCGACTCTTTTCTTGCTATAGAGGATGATCCAACTTCACCGGAAGTTGATCCAACATATTATGACCCTGATGGGGACATTCTTCTTCTCGAAGCAATTCTTAATAGTGATCCGTAACCCACCACCTACGAATCTAGGAATATTTTTTTCCAGAAATTCCAAAAGATCATTAAAATTTGTGAAGCAAAACAATGAAAAATCTTTCAGGTTAATGAGCCCCTGAGGTTGAACTCAAGACTTTCCACCTCTTTAAGAAATAGCATTTTTGGAAGGTAACGACAAGCTTGCCCGTCATAATTGCAAAAAGGATTTAAAGAATGAGGAAAAGGATCCCTCTGATCGAAAGGTTCTAAAATACCACAAGCGTCGCCATCGCATTGGAAACTTTCTCGATATTAAGGGTAATTGACCTAGAGTTTCTTGTACCCACAAAATTCTTATGGAAGAGGGACTACGAACCAAACGGGTCAGCATCAAAGGCGGGGGGGCGGTAAACCGGGTAGGGTATAATCCAAAAATCCATGACGTCCATAATTTTTTCAAAAAGAGGTTGTGAAAGCTTCTTGACAAGCCGATTAATTTATACGATCTATGACAGTTCCATGGGTAAGCCAGGTACACTGACTGTTACCGAAAAAGGGTGGTATGACCGTCGTCAAAATGATGGAAATGATTTAATAACCGACTCGATTAGTCACAGGGTGGAGAGTGTGCATTTGACTATAGAAAGTTGAATGAAGCTACCCGAAAGGACCACTTTCCACTTCCCTTCATGGATCAAATGCTCGAAAGACTCGCGGGAAATCAATACTATTGTTTCCTCGATGGCTTCTCGGGTTATTTTCAGATTCCCATAGACCCGAAGGACCAAGAAAAGACAACATTCACTTGCCCATACGGAACATTTGCCTATCGCCGCATGCCTTTTGGGCTATGCAATGCACCCGGCACGTTTCAACGATGTATGATGGCAATCTTCCATGACATGATTGAAAAAACAATGGAAGTGTTTATGGATGACTTTTTAGTCTTCGGGGATTCTTTCTCTACATGCCTATCCCATTTGGAAAAAATGTTAAAACGGTGTGAAGACACCAATTTGGCCCTAAACTAGGAGAAAAGCCATTTTATTGTGAAGGAAGGCATTGTTCTTGGACACAAAATCTCCAAGTCGGTAATTGAGGTCGACCGAGCTAAAGTTGACGTTATTGCCAAGCTCCTTCACCCGACTACTGTGAAAGGTGTCCGTAGTTTTCTTGGGCACGACGGTTTTTACCGACGTTTCATACAAGACTTCTCAAAAATAGCCCGCCCAATGACTCACCTGCTTGAAAAAGAGACACCATTTTTCTTCTCAAAAGAGTGTATCGAATCCTTTTGTACGCTTTTGAGAAATTCCGGTCGTATCTCGTTTTGTCCAAAAGCATAGTGTATACTGACCATTCTGCTATAAAGTATCTCTTCACTAAAAAGGATGCTAAGCCAAGACTGATGCGGTGGATCCTTTTGCTCCAAGAATTCGATGTTATCATCCGAGACAAAAAAGGAGCAGAGAATCTGGCCGCCGATCATCTTTCCAGACTTGAGAACCCTCATCAAGATAAACTCGAGAACAAGGAAATCACGGAAACATTTCCTCTTGAAACTCTTGGATCGGTTGTGTAAAACCTAAAAATCTCAACAAGTGTAAAATTACCAAAATACCCCTAATGCAAGAAAATTCCATAAAAGCTTAAA
>BQNB010065048.1:0-35082 GCA_026074375.1 Tanacetum coccineum
CGTCTCATAGCTCTGCATATTGGGCCGAACCCAATTAGTGGGCTAATCCCAATCTGCTGTACAAAGTTAGTTACAAAAGCAGTTACAAAATCAATTATTAGGCAGTTATTTTGGAAGGGACACATCTGTTGGTTCATCTGAACCATCACGACCCTTCAATCATACCCTTTCGTTATGTATAAATAGATAGAACATGTTGTAAACAGATGATGATGACAGATTCAGATTAATAAAACTTTACTTTTTGGTATATTTTGATTCAAGTTAGATTTTTCGATCCAACACTGCACACTATCTCCTCGACGTCTATGGTTGGTTAAGAAAGCAATACCTGTCGAGTCTTACCAGAGAGGCTCATTAAGAACCGAGTCGTTCAGACTCACTACTTGAGATTCGTGGCCATTCCCTGTCATACGATACCAAGCCTAAGATAATTGGCAAACTAAAACGGCCTCCAAGCATCTGCGAAGCAAATGTGCTAGCACTACTCATCAGCACCCGCACATTCTTGAAGAACATCACTACATACCATGAAACAGACTGGTCCTACATGTATGGAGGGGAGTCATCGCTTGCACTCAAGGAGAACATTCACACCTTGGGTACGCGGTGTAACATCTAAGTCTCGAACCATGTAACACCCCCATTTTTACAATATAGCAGCGGAAGCTAATCTAGGGTATTACTTCATGGAAACAACAATCATAATCATAGAAAACGATCCAAAAGAGACGTTTGTTCAAAAAATACGTTATCATTCATTTCAAATCAGAGTTTTACAAAGGCAGGTCCCAAAATCTAGTTACATACAATGTGAATGATAACAAGTTTTATCCATCTTCAAGTCCATGCCACTCCGTGCCATAAGTTGCTCAATTACCTGAGATAAACATGCTAAAAAGTCAACACAATGGTTGAGTGAAATTCATAGGTTTGATAAATAGTTTGAATACAAGTCATAGTGTAATAATTGTACAAACACAATTATTATGAAAATGGTATTGTTATGATCTTGGGTCACGTTATTATATACCTGTTATTTGTAATAATTGCAACGAATTAGGCTTAACCCACAATGTGTGTAATATTAGATTCATAAACGAGCCTAGATACATGATACTGCCTATTACAACATAGATAAGATAGTCTACTTCAATATCACTTTTACATGATCTAATAATAAATTAGGGGACTTAATAGCAAATCAATATTAATGGAGAATGCCCATTAATTACACTCTCAGATAAATCCCAATACAAAGGCCCATTAGCATCCACCTAATAGAAGCCCGTTTACAAAGTCATGCCATGCCTCGCCTGCTAAATTCTCCAACACGCATGAGTACCCACGCAGGGGACCATTGTCCCCCATCTATCACTAAGGGTTAAGGATGCACCATCAAACACCTCACAACGAGGCGCACATCTAGCATGATCTCGTATAAGCCAAGAGAAAGTCACACCTATCCTCCTTTTTATGTTCGCTAGATGATCAACATGTGGCCTTGATCATCCTTCAAAAGGTTTATCTCGAAACCCTAAAGTATCCTGTAAATAGAAGGCATTGCACAACTTCACCATGTAAATTCATACACTTAGCCACAACTGTTACACACAATAATTCCCACACACTACAAAGTTGGTTGGTTTAAGTGTTACCCTAGCTTCATGATCTCAATCATACCATTGGGTCATTATCGTTCAACATGAGAAATCAAACAACACAACCATCGCAAATCCTACATTAAACACGGTTTTACAAACAAAACCGTATAAAAAACAATGCCATTGTTGGTTGTTATGTACTTGATTATGTTAACTTTCGTTAGAATAAACTTTGGTAAATCAACGAACTTATAGTAATTATTGTAAGCGGAGAAAGGTTAAATATGGTTTTGCAAGGTAATAAAAAAGTTGGCACGGTTCGTAAAAAAACCTTACAAATGAAATATCATATTAAGTTATAATAGTTTATTAAACATGAATATTAAATATGAATATCTTCACACGTGCAAATTATGAGCGATGATTGAGGCTTTGATCTTACTAACATATTTTTTTATATTATAAGTGCAAATATATGAGATATTGATATCTAATAGACGATTATTTAAGTTTTGTAAAAATATATTCTCACGTACAAATTATGAGCAAGGATTGATAATTGGATCTTACTAGCGTATTTTATATACTAGAAGTGCAAAACTCGGAGATATTGATGTTTAATAGACAATTATTTGAATTGTAAGTATATCTTTACGCAGCAAATTATGAGTAAGGATTGAAACTTTGATCTTAGTAACGCGTTTTTTATATTGGAAGTGCAAAAAAAAATTTGATGTTTAATAGACAATTTAAGTTTTGTAAGAATATCTTAACTTATGAAAATTATAAGAAAGCATTGAAGTTTTAATTTTACCAGCGTATTTTTTATACTAGAAGTGCAAAATTTTGAGATATTCATGTTTAATAGATGATTATTTAAGTTTTGCTAAAATATCTTCACTCGTGCAAATTATGAGTAAATTCGTATTTTTTATACTAGGAGTAAAAAATATGAGATATTCATGTTTAATATACTATTATCTAAGTTTTGTATGAATATCTTTACATGTGCCAATTATGAGCGATGATTGAGGCTTTGATCTTACTAGCGTATATTCTTTATATAAGAAAGTGTATAAATAAGAGATATTTTGATGATTATAGACCCAATTAATTAATTTTTGTTAAGTTCAGTCTTTACTTGTGCAAATTATAAGTAAATATTAAAGCGTTAATCTTACTAGGGTATTTTTTATTCTACAAGTGTAAAAATATAAGATATTCATTTTTAATTGACGATTATTTAAGTTTTGTAAGAATATCTTCACGCGTGCAAATTATGAGAAAATATAAGAGCTTTGATCTTACTAGCGTATTTTTTATATTAGAAGTGCAATATATTGATATCTAATATATTTAAGTTCTTCACACGTGCAAATTATGAGCAACGTTTAAAAATTTGATCTTACTAGTGTATTTTATATAATAGAAGTGCAAAAATATGATATATTAATATTTAATTGCGGATTTTTTATGTTTTGTAAAAATATCTTCACACGTGCAAATCATAAGGAAGGATTGAAACTTTTCTCTTAATAACGTATTTTTTTAATAGAAGTGTAAAATTATGAGATATTTATGTTCAATAGACGATTATTAATTATATTTTGTAACAATATCTTCATGCATGCAAATCATGAGCGATGATTGAATATTTGATCTTACTAGCGTATTCTTTGTACAATAAGTGTAAAAATATGAGATATTCATGTTTAGTAAACTATTATCTAAGTTTTGTAAGAATATCTTCACACGTGCAAATTAAAAGCGATGATTGTGGCTTTGATCTTACTAACATATTTTTTATATTATAAGTGCAAATATATGAGATATTGATATCTAATAGACGATTATTTAAGTTTTGTAAAAATATATTCCCACGTGCAAATTATGAGCAAGGATTGATAATTGGATCTTACTAGCGTATTTTATATGCTAGAAGTGCAAAAATAGAAGATATTGATGTTTAATAGACGATTATTTAACTTTTATAAAAATATCTTCACGCGTGCAAATTGTGATCAAAGATTAAAGCTTTGATCTTACTAGCGGTTTTTTTATACTAGAAGTACAAAACTAGGAGATTGATGTTGACAATTATTTAAGTTTAATAAAAAAATCTTCACGCGTGCAAATTATGAGTAATGATTAAAGCTTTGATCTTACTAACTTATTTTTCATATTAGAAATGAAAAAATAGGAGATGTTGATGTTTAATAAACAATTATTTAAGTTTTGTAAAAATATCTTCACTCGTGCAAATTATAAGCAAATATTGAAGCTTTGATCTTACGAGTGTATTTTTTATACTAGAAGTGCAAAAATATAAGATATTTATGTTTAATAGACAATTATTTAAGTTTTGTAAGAATATCTTCACTCGTGCAAATTATGAGCAAATATTGAAGCTTTGATCTTACTAATGTATTTTTTATAGTAGAAGTTAAAAATATGAGATATTCATGTTTAATATACTATTATCTAAGTTTTGTATGAATATCTTTACATGTGCAAATTATGAGCGATGATTGAGGCTTTGATCTTACTAGCGTATTTTTTTATATTAGAAGTGCAAAAATAGGAGATATTGATGTTTAATAAACAATTATTTAATTTTTGTAATAATATATTCACTTGTGCAAATTATAAGCAAATATTAAAACTTTAATCTTACTAGCGTATTTTTTATTCTAGAAGTGTAAAAATATAAGATATTCATTTTAATTGACGATTATTTAAGTTTTGTAAAAATATCTTCAATCGTGCAAATTTTGAAAAAATCTTAGAGCTGTGATCTTACTAGCGTATTTTTTATATTAGAAGTTCAAAAATATGAGATATTCATGTTTAATATGAGATATCAATATCTCATATGTTTGTGAAAATATCTCATATTTAATACGGAGTAGCAGATTTGATAACATACACAATAGCTCATATTTAATAACAGATTTTTTATGTTTTGTAAAAATATTTTCACGCGCGCAAATCATGAGGAAGGATTGAAACTTTTCTCATACTAACGTATTTTTTATACTCGAAGTGCAAAATTATGAGATATCATGTTCAATAGACAATTATTAGTTACATTTTGTAAGAATATCTTCACGCATGAAAATCATGAGCGATGATTGAAGATTTGATCTTACTACTATATTCTTTGTACAATAAGTGTAAAAATATAAGATATTCATGTTTAATAAACTATTATATAAGTTTTGTAAGAATATCTTCACACGTGCAAATTATGAGCGATGATTGAGGCTTTGATCTTACTCACATATTTTTTATATTATAAGTGCAAATATATGAGAATATTGATATCTAATAGACGATTATTTAAGTTTTGTAAAAATATATTCTCACGTACAAATTATGAGTCGGGATTGATAATTGGATCTTACTAGTGTATTTTATATACTAGAAGTGCAAAAATAGGAGATATTGATGTTTAATAGACGATTATTTAAGTTTTATAAAAATATCTTCACGCGTGCAAAATGAGTAAGGATTGAAACTTTGATCTTAGTAACGCGTTTTTTATATTGGAAGTGCAAAAAAAAATTTGATGTTTAATAGACAATTTAAGTTTTGTAAGAATATCTTAACTTATGAAAATTATAAGAAAGCATTGAAGTTTTAATTTTACCAGCGTATTTTTTATACTAGAAGTGCAAAATTTTAAGATATTCATGTTTAATAGATGATTATTTAACTTTTGCTAAAATATCTTCACTCGTGCAAATTATGAGTAAATTCGTATTTTTTATACCAGGAGTAAAAAATATGAGATATTCATGTTTAATATACTATTATCTAAGTTTTGTATGAATATCTTTACATGTGCCAATTATGAGCGATGATTGAGGCTTTGATCTTACAAGCGTATATTCTTTATATAAGAAAGTGTATAAATAAGAGATATTTTGATGATTATAGACCCAATTAATTAATTTTTGTTAAGTTCAGTCTTTACTTGTGCAAATTATAAGTAAATATTAAAGCTTTAATCTTACTAGGGTATTTTTTATTCTACAAGTGTAAAAATATAAGATATTCATTTTTAATTGACGATTATTTAAGTTTTGTAAGAATATCTTCACGCGTGCAAATTATGAGAAAATATAAGAGCTTTGATCTTACTAGCGTATTTTTTATATTAGAAGTGCAATATATTGATATCTAATATATTTAAGTTCTTCACACGTGCAAATTATGAGCAACGTTTAAAAATTTGATCTTACTAGTGTATTTTATATAATAAAAGTGAAAAAATATGATATATTAATATTTAATTGCATATTTTTTTATGTTTTGTAAAAATATCTTCACGCGTGCAAATCATAAGGAAGGATTGAAAATTTTCTCTTACTAACGTAATTTTTTACTAGAAGTGCAAAATTATGAGATAGTTATGTTCAATAGACGATTATTAATTATATTTTGTAAGAATATCTTCATGCATGCAAATCATGAGCGATGATTGAAGATTTGATCTTACTAGCGTATTCTTTGTACAATAAGTGTAAAAATATGAGATATTCATGTTTAGTAAACTATTATCTAAGTTTTGTAAGAATATCTTCACACGTGCAAATTAAAAGCGATGATTGTGGCTTTGATCTTACTAACATATTTTTTATATTATAAGTGCAAATATATGAGATATTGATATCTAATAGACGATTATTTAAGTTTTGTAAAAATATATTCCCACGTGCAAATTATGAGCAAGGATTGATAATTGGATCTTACTAGCGTATTTTATATACTAGAAGTGCAAAAATAGGAGATATTGATGTTTAATAGACGATTATTTAACTTTTATAAAAATATCTTCACGCGTGCAAATTATGAGCAAAGATTAAAGCTTTGATCTTACTAGCGGTTTTTTATACTAGAAGTACAAAACTAGGAGATATTGATGTTTAATAGACAATTATTTGAATTTTATAAGAATATCTTTACACAGCAAATTATGAGTAAATTTTATAAGAATATCTTTACGCAGCAAATTATGAGTAAGAATTGAAACTTTGATCTTAGTAACGTGTTTTTTATATTAAAAGTGCAAAAATAAAATATTGATGTTTAATAGACAATTTAAGTTTTGTAAGAATATCTTCACATATCGAAATTATAAGAAAGCATTGAAGTTTTGATTTTACCAGTGTATATTTTATATTAGAAGTGCAAAAATTTAAGATGTTCATGTTTAATAGATGATTATTTAAGTTTTGTTAAAATATCTTACTAACGTATTTTTATACTAAAAGTAAAAAATATGAGATATTCATGTTTAATATACTATTATCTAAGTTTTGTATGAATATCTTCACATGTGCAAATTATGAGCGATGATTGACGCCTTGATCTTACTAGCGTATTTTTTTATATTAGAAGTGCAAAAATAAGAGATGTTGATGTTTAATAGACAATTATTTAATTTTTGTAATAATATCTTCACTTGTGCAAATTATAATCAAATATTGAAGCTTTAATCTTACTAGCGTATTTTTTATTCTAGAAGTGTAAAAATATAAGATATTCATTTTTAATTGACGATTATTTAAGTTTTGTAATAATATCATCACTCGTGCAAATTATAAGAAAATATTAGAGCAGTGATCTTACTAGAGTATTTTTTATACTAGAAGTTCAAAAATATGAGATATTCATGTTAAATGGACTATTATCTATGTTTTGTAAGAATATCTTCACACGTGCAAATTATGAGCGATGATTAAGGCTTTGATTTTACTAGCGTATTTTTTATATTAGGAGGTGTAAAAATATGAGATATTAATATCTAATAGATGATTATTTAAGTTTTGTAAAAATATCTTCACGCGTGCAAATTATGAGCAAGGATTGAAACAGTGCTCTTACTAGCGTATTTTTATACTATATGTGTAAAAAATATGAGATATTCATGTTTTATAGACGAATATTTAAGTTTTGTAAGAATATCTTTGCGCGTCTAAATTTTGAGCAAGTACAAAGGTTTTAATCTTACTAGAGTATTTTTATACTAAAAGTTCAAAAATGTAAGATATGATATTTAATAGACGATTATTTATGTTTGGAAAGAATATATTTACGTGTGCAAATTATGAGCAAAGACTGAAGTTTTGATCTTACTAGCGTACTTACATACTAGAAGTGTAAAAATAGAGGATATTGATGTTTAATAGACGATTATTTAAGTTTTTTAAAAATATCTTCACGAGTGCAAATTATTAGCAAAGATTAAAGCTTTGATCTAATTAGCGGTTTTTTATACTAGAAGTACAACAACAAAAATAGTGATATTTGATATATAATAGACGATTATTTAAGTTTTGTAAAAATATCTTCACGCATGTAAATTATTAGTAAGGATTGAAACTTTGATCTTACTAGTGTATTTTTATATTAGAAGTGTAAAAATAGGAGATATTGATGTTTAATAGAGAATTATTTAAGTTTTGTAAGAATATCTTCATTCGTGCAACTTATATGTATATATTGAAGCTTTTTTTGATTTTACCGAGACTTTTATACTCGAAGTATGATAATATCAGATATTCTTGTTTAATAGACGATTATTTATTTTTTGTAAGAATACATTCACACGTCCAAATTATGAGCGATGATTGAGGCTTTGATCTTACTAGCGTATTCTTTATATTAGAAATGATGCTCTTAAGATATTTTGATGTTTTAGAATTTTTGATAAATATATGCAGTTAAGCATAATCTACAAAGCTTCAATCCTTATTTTAGATGTAGTAGTTGGAAACCACTGAACCAAAAATAGTAAGTCAAAGGAACCCTTCAAGTTTTTCCTAAAAGACATCAAATTTGTTTAGAACTAAAAGAAACTCAATTTGATCGTAAATCGGGTGTGTCATAATGCTTTTGAAAAACTTTTTGTTTAACAACATTTTTATTCTGGAAAAAGGGACCATCCCAGATAATATATTGAGCACAAAAAATACAAAAGACTTATATGGACAATACCTATATAATCAAGTCGAAATGACATGTCCAAAACATGCTTCGAAAACATGCGTAATGGCGAAACAAGCCTATATGTGCCAATACATAAACAAACTAACATCAAATAAAGGCTATAAAACTTAAAACAATAGTTACAAAATAAACATCCACGTGGCTTCAAAATGTCTCTAATCTTCAAAATCTTTAGTCTCCAAGAATGGAAGAGTCCATCCCACTTTGTTCTTTGATCCAATCCTTAACGTACCAAGTGAGATCCTCTCATTTGGCCTTTTATCATACCTCAAAAAATAAACAACCCATTCCACCATACTACTAACCAAGGATGTCAAGATCGCGAGTAAACTCGTAAGATCGTACAATCTTACGTGTTTACTAGCTAAGATCATGTAAGATCGGCATAGGATCGCATTTGGGGTGGGGTCGTATGTAAGATCGTGCAATCGCACGTAAACTCGTAAGATTGTATCTTTGCTCTTACTATCGTATTTTTTTATACTAGAAGTGCAAAAATAAGAGAAATTATTATTTAATATACGATTATTTAAGTTTTGTAAGAATGTATCTCCACATGTGCAAATTATGAGAAATGGTTGAAGATTTTATCTTAATAGTGTATTTTTTATAGTAGAAGTGCAAAAATAATAAGATATTGATAGTAAATGTGCTTATTGAAAGTAGGAGGATATGTACGAATGTTAAGCAGTAAGAAAATTATTTCTCATATTTTATTGAGGTTGAGATCAAGCTCGAATCTAAGACAACTAAACAGATATATACAATGAGTCAAGTTTCAGCTGATAAGGAGGTGTCTGGCAAAACTTATTTGTAGCTAAATAACTCTAGTTGACCTTAAAGAGGCCGAAACTTGATATTTGTATATTTAAAAGATGTTATTTTCGAATCAATGTTATTACTATTTGACCGACGTGAAACACATGTAAGTAAAACACATAAGTTTTGATTCATGAGTCGGAAGCGACACTTTTGCGTACTTATCCATGACTAATACAAGTCCCGGACCAGGTTAGCCATCACAGATTTAGGAATGGACTAAACCAAAGAACTAATTACCAGTCTTCTGTTCCTGCCAACTGTTTCCGACTATACAAATCAGTCATAAATGCCAAGATACAGACTAATTAATGATAACCTCTACTTAATAAACCTCGTTTCCCCCTACATTAGGTTAGAGGCCGAGGAAAATGTCATCGGGATAAAAAATATATTCCAAAAGCTAATCCAAAGTAGACGCCCCTCCACTCTGACTGCATAAACATAGCCCTTTGTCTCTTCTTCACAGCATCAGCCTGAGAACTCAAGCAACTATCAACATTTGGAGCATGTTCGTTTTTAATGTGGGCGATAAGGTGGGTGAGTGAAGAGGTCGAAGTTACAGATGGAGGACACTCATTGGGTACCTTGATTGCAAGATAAGATCACTCTTCTCTTGCTCCATCTAATCCAATAGTTGCTATTGCTTGATCATTTAGAGCTTTGCACGTTTTTTCCAAGGATTGATTGTAGATAATTCTGTGTGATTTGATACGAAGTTGGAGACGTTGTTGAACCTAAAACATGTGCCAAGTGTTAGTGTGATATAAACGTGGCCATTGAACCCTAATGCAAGTTTGTCATGATAGGCTGGGTTGACCCAAATAACCATCAAATCGTTAAGTATACACTTTCGTGACTTCCAACTTGTTTGGCATATTTTACCCATTTGACGTGCTTTCAGCTTTTGATATAATCTATTTGACATGTTTGGTGACCTTATCATTTTTTACCATTTGGGCTATTTTATAACCAATTGTGCACAAATACACTAACAGACACACCTACGAGCAGAAAATTCTTTCATCAACTAACCTTTAGATGCTCGTGCGATCTCAGTTAGACTTCCATCTGTACTCGCAAAGCTTCTATAAACTCAAAGCCATTGTTTCATAATAAGAAGATCAAGTAATAAAGTTAAAGCTAGTGGTGGCAAGACGAGTCAAGCGAGCCGCGTTGGGCTGGGTAGTCCATAAACACATATGATGAATTAACACGCGTTAAGAGGTTATATACATTAATATAGTAATTTCATGTTGTGCATACCCTAATGGAGTTTATATTGTTTTAGTATTTATCTACTTGATAAAAGAAACAAAATTAACTCAAGCATTCATATATGGATATATTGGCTTCATGCACTTCAAAGTTCCAAGTACTCAGGAATACAAAATCATAAAAAATGTTAAGGATTTAAACACTTTCCTTCTAACATGTTTCATTACTTTATTACATATAATACTAACATGTTTCGTTACATTTTAGATACTATAATGCTTGTACTGGTCACATTTATACCACATGTGACATGAAACAAGAGGTTTAAAGTTCCTACTTATATATCAGATATAATGTTTACCTAGTAATTTCATGTTGTACAGCTATGCGGTACATAATAATATAACATAATGGTTAAGAAATTTTGAATTCTGTGTTAATCTAAAATAAGTTCTTAGTCCCACCCAATTAAGACTTGCTGTGATAAATTAAAATCACAGCTTTATGGCAGAAATATTTTACGAATTTATAGCAACTTCTAAGCAAAATAGTAAACAATTTGACGTATACACAAATACAGTATCTACTATATTCTTGTTGTCGTACATACCATACATCAACTTATCACTTAGGATTCATCAAATATTTCCCATTGTTGCACAAATCTTTAAATACGACGTCGTTATCAAATGTTTTGAAATATTTTACGAATTTACGGCAACTTTTAAGCAGAATAGCAGACTGTTTGGATATTTAAGTAGCAAGCAAGCTAACATACCATACAACACACTCCATAGTTCCACACCTCCATGGCAAGCTATCACTTAGGATTCATCATAGTTGGCACTTTTTTCCCTTTAAAAATTACAATCAGTGGCCAATACTACCTAAATAGTTAATTAATAATTACAACTATAGTTGGCATGCCAAAGTTTTGTACAACATCACCCATTCGAGCTTTCATAGCCTGAAACATCAAAAGGGAGAAATAGTAAGTAGACGGAAAAATTGAGAGTGAATATTGAAGTTATTAGTGTAAGAATCTGAACACATTCCACCCTTTTGCAATGTATTCCATTGCCGTTTTATTTCTAGTATTCTTTGCATCAAAAACAAACTAGTAAACAAAAAGGAAAAAAGTCATTACAAAGAAAAGAGATACTCCCTCCGTTCCCCAAAAAATTTGGAATACTTGTACAACGCATTGCCCAAAAAAATGCATATGTATAGCTTAGATTTTCATCCATGAGTTTCATCAATCAATTCCTTGTTAAAGCGCATATTAGACAATATATCGACGGTTATAACCTTTTGTTAAACTACATATGAAGATAACTAGTCCAGCTGACCAGCTTGCTCACAACTTGCATCAACAGGGGAGCAGGCTCATCACCTTTAAGATGTGCTATTAAAATTAAGATATGAAGATAACTAGTCCAAATCTTATCCCATTGACAGACTTTCTGTTCTTGTAACCCCGAACCATGAAATAGAAATAATAGGTCAAGTAGTCAAGACGAGACCAAAAGGGAACAAATTGCTCATACTACAAAAACAATAAATAAGCAAGCAAACATGGCCCTCACTCACAAGCTTATAAAGGCCATTTTAACTCTCAATTGGATCTTATGTTGGATATTGTCGTTACTATGAGAACTATAGCATAAATCTAAGGCTCTATAGGTACATCGACGTCAGGGTAGAACCCTCAAGGCAAGCACAAACTTGATCTATGTAATTATTTGATGCAAACTTAATATATATACATACATACTAATCAACCATAATATTCAGTCCTTTTTTTAAATCTCATTATATAAGTAACATGCTAATGTAAGTAGTTTAATCAGAAACCAAACAACGAAAGCATATAATCATAAAAAAAGATTTAAAGCCCCAGCCGAAAAGCTGGTTATAGCCTGAGGCATTTATCTAGATCAAGAAGAACACTTATCAATTCTGGTTAGATAATTGTTCTGACTTGATAAACAATTACCTAACTTTCTATGGGAAGTTGATTTGTCAAAAGTCGTAGATATGGAGTGTTTAGTTTATATTAAAAGCCATTTGGTCCAAATTAATATGACTCATTTTCTTATTTCTACAAACTTCTTCCAAATTAATGGAGCCTTTACAAAATATAAAATGATCCTTTATTTTGGAACAACATCAGAGGAAAATCATTTACATCCTTAATACCCCATAAAAGGAAATTGCTATTTGATTCACAAACATGATCAGTAAGAGGCTGAAGGGGGAATGTGTCAAATGGATCGAAAACACTAGGTTACAAGTAATCCCAAAGGTCGATCCTTAATGCATACATCTTAAACTGCATGTACTCTCATATTTTATATATTAGATGTAAGAATAGTGTACATTATAAAAACATATCTACGCCATAGCTAAACCATTGAGATTCTACATGTCTAAAACAGTGTGATCAGTTAGTGTTATCGAGTGATCCAGAACAAATAGACATCTTAATCTGGTTCCTAGGAATACCACATAAATTGTCATCAGAGTCCATATCACTGAGGGACTCGTCTTGTGAGTCTGCTTGTGATCCTTCATTATCGCTATCCGCTATTTCATTAATTGTTCACACATCTTAAAAAGCTACAAGACTTATATTTTCACATATGACTAAGTTTTTCACACATCTTACAAAGCCACAAGACGTATATTTTCACATGTGACGAAGTTGTTCACACATCTTAAAAAGCTACAAGACTTATATTTTCACATATGACTAAGTTTTTCACACATCTTACAAAGCCACAAGACGTATATTTTCACATGTGACGAAGTTGTTCACACATCTTAAAAGGCTACAAGACGTATATTTTCACATGTGATGAGGTTTTTCACATCTCTTATGGTTGTTCACACCTCTTAAAAAGCTACAAGACGTAAATTTTCACATGTGAAGAGGTTGTTCAAACATCTTAATAAGCTACAAGACGTATATTCACATGTGACGTGGTTGTTCACACATCTTATAATACTTGAAAGCTGTAAATATGCTTATTGAAGTCATTCACATATACCTTTGTCGAGTGAAAACTAAATCTATAATTAAGAAAGCATAACCGTAAGTACTATCAAGACTACTAAAACAATGAATCTACAAATAAAGTTCACAGCTTGCGTAATATTGGTTGAGGCATTTCATCAAACGGTTGATATGCATTACAAAGTTGAATCAATTCGATGAGATGATAGTGATAAAAGTATTAAATGAACAAATATTACAAGCAATCGTCAAACTGAACACTGATTACAAATATATGAATGATGAAAGTATAAGATTTAACCTTTTGAAGAACCAATTTTAACCTAAAAACCTCCAAAATAGTGACAGAATGGTGCTCCTATGGCGGTGTAGTGGTGGTTTGAACGGCGGTGATCGGGCGGTGTAGTGGTGGTTATGTGAGGATAATGTTGAAGGTAGTTGGTAGGAGAGGATCATATTGTTTTTCACCTCAGAAGTGTGTGATGTGTGTGTTTGTTTATGTTTTTAATTTTTATTATTAGTTGTGAGTTTTAAATGACAAATATACCCTTAGTTAGTATACTTTGTATAAGTTATAAATTAATCTAAGCCCTTAGGTCTTAAAAAAGAAGGGGTTAATGGAGGGTGGATCCATTTGTCTATCTCACAAAAATTAGCCTTTCACTTTAACGCGCACCTTATATTTATGGGTAATATCATAATATTTATATATATATATATCAAATAATATGTATGTAATATATATATATATATTAGGTTATATATTTACGTATACATTATTTACGTACTAACCTATATACGGTATCATATATACGTATACATTTATACGTAGGGTATACGTATACTATATTCGTTTCATATATTAACATATATATATACGTATATATTTTATTTATACGTATTTATATATAAGTATATTATATACGTATATATATTTATATATATATATATTTTTATATTATATTTATATATTATATATAGTTATACTATATTATAATATATATAATACTATAGCATCTCTATATATATATGTATATACTATATTTTATGTCATAATATATATATGGTAGGTATACATATATAGGATGGGTTCTAGGGAAACCATATTTTGCTAGAAACCCCAGAAAACTCAGAAAACCAAACAGATGCCCTAAAATCACCAAACAAGATGCCTAATATTTTCAGACTAAAAATTGGGTTTTCAGCGAACTTTATTATGGCCTACGATATAATGTCTGTAAATAATCTTACAAAAACCTAACAGGTGCCTTAATTTTGTAAGGTATACAAAGATTTTTTAGGGCATATGTTTAGTTTTTAGGGGGCATCTGTTTTGGTTTTTTTTGGTTTTTACAGCGAGTATTCGAGGCCATATGTTGCACTGAAAAACAATTTTTAGCCTGTAGAAAGTCAGGGATCTGTTTGGTTTTTTTAGGGCCATTGTTTGGTTTTTTCTGGGTTTCTTGGTTTTTAACACCGAATCATATAGGTTTTTCATGATCACATCCCTAATATATTATATATATTCGTATATATATATAGTTATATTATATTATGGGTGTATATACATATATATTATATATATGGTATATTTATGTATATATATTATATATGTGGTATATTAATTATGTGTGTATCATATATATATATGTGTATTGTATTTATATTATATATATATATATATATTATAATATATTATATAGTCTATAATATCATACAACAGAAATATATATAATATTTACATATATATATACACGTATTTATATGTATTATATAATAAATGAGACTTGATAAATTGGATTTGAAATTTTTACACCATTTTATTTAACAACCTCTTCTAATTTTTACCATATCAACAATCTTCAACAACTACAACTTCACTAACCTAGTCCCATCCATCTCATCACATATATAATAAATAAATATCAAGAACACACATAAATTGTAAAACAATATGAACTAGTTTATGTGTAAATTAATTAGCAACTAGTTAAATAAAATAACCAATCCATGTAGTATATCAAAATAAATATTTTATAGTGTTCTAACATATTTGTAAATCATTTTCACCATGTGTGTACATTTCCTTGTATATATATATATATATATATATAAATCTTGGTTTTTTGTAACTTGATAAAAATGTAAACTAAGTGGTGATTTAACTTGACTTATAAGATGTTTATATGTAAGTAAATGAAATTGAAGTATAAGGAAAATGTATGAACCTTGTATGATGTTGATGAGGAAATGAACACAAACTAACCTAAATCAAACCCCTTTTGTTTGATATCTAACTCAAACCCTTTAACACTTGTAAATTCTTTGCTAGAAGATCAAAAACTCTAAACTATGGTGGTAAGTGGTGATGGCCAGTTGTATATTTGGAGAGAAAAGAGGTATGTGTTTGATTTGCTTAAGTGAAAATGAACAAGTATAGAACCCTTTTAAAGCTAACAAGGTATGGCTTAAGGCTTTGTTTAATAAAATACAGACAACCTAGGATTTGACACTACATAACATACATACTTATGTATGTTTAGGCGTGGTTTTGTAAGCCAAAAAGAGGGGATGAGGCATGTGAGGCTTATACACAATGGTTCAAGCTTAATTGATAATCTAGTGGATATGTAATAAGATAAAATAAACAAAAGCAACTTAGTGGGAAATTTTCTTGTTTATTTGGGACGGCTTGGGAGTATATATTAGGGAGGGATGTTTAATTTTTTTGTGTATTGGTATTATAGTGGGTATATGTTTGAGTATAGATGTATTATGAGGTTTACATGCATGCATGGATACTAGAAATGCAAAACGTAGATGTTTTACGTAAGGTATAAAAATAAAATACGAAAAGTTATAAATTATCGTTGTAATAATTATATAACACTTATTTGACGTAAACTTTTATTTATTAAATGTCGGTTTACGTTGATTGTTGATTCCGTTTACGTGATTTAACTTAACGGTTGTTATAAAAAGTAAACGCGTAAATGCTCAAAATAAATAGTTGAGAGTTTATTGACGTAAATGACCTGAAAATACGGATCGTTTTAGTCTTCCCCTGTTAAAAGAGCTTTGTCCGCAATGCTTAAGTTGTGGTATCTGAAGAAGGTGCGGGGTTGACGAAGAGGTGCGGATATTTCTTCTGGAATTGATCTTCACGTTCCCACGTGAACTCGAGACCTCTTCTAGAGTTCCATCGAACCTTGACAATAGGAATGCGGCTTTGCTTCAACCGCTTGACATCACGGTCCATAATCTCCACGGGTTCTTCAACAAAATAGAGCTTGTCATCAATTTGTATCTCATCCAACGGAATCACAAGTGACTCATTGGACAAACACTTCTCCAAATTAGATACGTGAAACGTGCTATGAACCCCGCTTAATTTTTGAGGAAGTTTGAGTCTATAAGCAATGGGTCCAACTTTTGCTAACACCTTGAAAGGTCCAATATACCTTGGGTTCAACTTCCCCCGTTTGCCAAAATGGATAACTCCTTTCCAAGACAAAACTTTCAACATGACTTTGTCACCAAATTGAAATTCTAGAGGCTTACGTCTCATATTGGCGTAACTCTTCTGACGATCACGAGCGGCTTAAATTTTGCTTTTTATTTGGATGATCTTCTCGGTAGTCTCGTGAATGATTTTTGGTCTAGTGAGTTGAACATCTCCGACCTCGGCCCAGCAAATAGGTGATCAACACTTACGACCATAAAGTGCCTCCAACGGTGCAGCCTTAATGCTAGTATGATAACTGTTATTGTATGAGAAATCAACTAGCGGTAAATGTTTATCCCAACCATTTCCAAAATCTATCATGAAAGCGCGTAACATGTCTTCAAGAGTTTGAATGGTTCTCTCGCTTTGTCCATCAGTCTGCGGATGGTAAGCAGTACTCATATCCAAATGAGTACCCAAAGCTTTCTGGAGCGACTACCATAAACGTGATGTAAATCTGCTATCACGGTTAGAGATGATAGAGACTGGCACTCCATGCCTTGAGACCACTTCTTTCAAGTAAAGTATCGTCAATCTCTCCATCTTATCAGTTTCCTTTATTGGCAAAAAGTGAGCAGACTTGGTAAGACGATCAACAATCTCCCAAATGGTATCGTGACCACTTAATGTCTTAGGAAGCTTTGTAATGAAATCCATGGTGATGTTCTCCCACTTCCATTAGGGTATCTCGGGTTGTACTAACAAACCAGATGGTTTTTGGTACTCAGTTTTGAATTTTGAGCACGTCAAACACTTGCTAATGTAGGTGGCAAAATCTGCTTTCATGTTGGGCCACCAATACAATTTCTTCATGTCATGGTACATCTTGTCGGATCCAGGGTTGATAGAATACTTAGACTTATGCGACTCATGCATAATTAATTTCCTTAATCCCACATAATGTTCCGCTTCTAAATACAGAGTGTCCTATCAGGATGAGTTTCGACTCCTCGTGGCCTTATCTGTTCCTTTTGCCTTAAGGCGGCAACTATAATATTTTCCTTTCTAGAGTGATAACAAATTTGCACCTACGGTGGCGTCGCAACTACTAAGTCCTATGGTATTACATCAATGTTGAATGAGTGATTTATTAAATTCATTGACGGCGATAAACTCGTTGGCAAATTGTCTTAGGGTGACTAGCGATGCGTCTCGACTTTCTGGCATAGGATTTGGCGTAAGATGATGTCGATTCTATGTAGCATGGTAATGTAAAGGTCTACTTAGCTACTATGATTATTGATTCAGTTTCTCGTGACATAAATGTTTTATGGATACGCACACCAAAATTTTGCTTTTCAGGGATATAAGTAGAAAATTGATTTTTTTGACAAAAGGTTTAAAGTGACTACTCTCTGCACGACATGGTTCTTCCTGAATTAGACATAGGTGATCAGGCTATGTACAATTGAGGGCTAACGATGTAATGCTTATTTTCATCAAATTAACAGTATGTATATAATAGTATCAAAATGGTTTTATAGTGTGACAAAATAATTCACAAGATGGAAACATGGTAGTTTATAGGATGGCAACAAAATTGGTTTTCGAGATAACTGTAAGATGATTTAAAAGAAGATAGTTAAATAGTTCATGGGGTGATAGTAAAATAATTCACGTGATGCAATTAAAATGGTCTCATAAAATATAACAAATGATTCATAAGGTGGTAGTAACGTAGTTTTTGAGTTGTTTATAAGGTAGTCTATAAGATGTCAAAAAATAGTTTATAAGTTGATAGAAAGATAGTTTGTAGAATGATAGTAATTTAGTTTGTAGGATAATAACGAGATAGTGTATATATAGTAAATAAAATTTTAAAACAATTAGTTGAGTAGTTCATAGGTGATGGTAACTCGGTTTATATAAATAACAGTGAATCCGTTTATAAACGATAGCAAAATTGTTTATGAGGTGGAAGCAACTTAGTTTTTAAAATGGGAGCGAGTTATTTTATATGTGATAATAAGTTTGTTTATGAAATGATCGTGAAATAGTTTATAAAGTGGTAGTTTACTAAATGATGGTAAAATACTTTATCGTAAGGTAAATTTTTTTTATAAAGTGTTTGTGAAATGATTTATTATTGATGTTAAAGAAAATTTTGTAAGGTGATTGTAAAATAGTTAAAATGTTAGTTCATTTGACGATAGTTAGATAATTATCCACAATTAGTATAATAGCTTATCACGTGTTAGTGAATTGGTTTATAAAGTGGTTGTAAACATGTTTAAAGGGCTATAATAGTTTAAGGAGTGACTTGCATAAATAAATAGAGAGTTAAAGTAAAATTAACGAAGTTCTTACGACACATAAGTTTGATAGATAATTTAAATCATCCACACATACAACGAAATTTAAAGGAAAGTACAACACAAATTCCTATTGGAATTAGAGTCTAAGAAAGTTCCCGCTTAAGTTTCACTAGGTAATATGAGAAGGTCTCTCCTTAAAATCAACATTGTTTGCTACGACGCTTGAGTTTCTGAAAGCTTTTTGTTTCTAGTACTTGTTCACACGGTTTTGAAACTTCCACATTGGACAATCACTCTTGTAATTTCCTAGCTCTCCACACTCATAACAGGTAACATCAACTTTCTGTTTTTCCATTAAGGGCCTCTATTTCGCTCTTGGGACTAGGGTCCTACAATCTCTTGTTTGACGACCCACCAGTTTGCAATTGCCACATTTTGCCCCACACGGGCCAGTGTGGTAAAACTTGCACTTGATACACAATGGTACTTTTCCAGCATAGCCTTTATTGTTGCTTGGTCCGGTAGTGTGTGCTCTAAACACCTTATGCTCTTTTGTTTTGTCATTGGCTAGAGCTTACCTTGTGGTTACCTTTCTACTTCCTCTTGTTGCTAGCATTCTTTGTTATCTTGTCTTCCTGTCGTTTGGTCTGGCTCATTGACTTGCGAGCTATGCGGGTCTTTATCTCATAGATAGTGATAGTCTCGATAGCATTAGCCACTCGTTGGGCTACAATCTGCTCGATTTCCACAAAACTCATCCCTTTATTTGTAATTTTCATCGTTTCATTAAAATCATAAGGAAAAATAATATATAATAAGGTTTCATCCAAGGGAAAATCATGACACGCAATGATCACAACATATATGTAAAGTGGAACCATGACATGCAAAGGTATAAGATAAAAGCAACCATGGCATAAATATGTCAACATTATAAATAGCATAATCATAACCAACAACACATGTTAATACTTAATACATCGTTTTATATGAATAAAGAGTATAAGTTTCTCATTAACGCTACCAACCGAGTACTACTCAATTTTAGTAGTATACAATACAAAAGGAGATACAAATGACTAATCTATTTGTCTATGGGCAAAGGTACCTCTCAAGATTTGGAAGTTCTAGCCTCTATATTATCCCTAACGACTCAGTAACTCGGGTGTGGAGGTACTTGAAGTGGAAAGTGATGGAGAGTGGTCTGTTTCTCCTACGAGATGGAAATGGTAATAACTCTAACAAAAAGTAGTGGATACCAGTGGATAGATGGTGCATCTCTCCATTCGGTTCATGATGCTCTGTAGCCTAGATACATCAGGATTTCCTTCCTAGTTGACTACGAAAGGAACATGCAGTAGGTAGGGATCGGTAGTGGTGTGATGAACAACTAATGTTTGAAGCTAACTTGTGTGTTGGAGTCACTCAACAGTCTCACTCAGATCTTCATCTGATGAGTCGTCACCAGAATCCATGGGTAGGCTATAACAAAGCCGGTGTGTGATCTGGTGATGGTGGTGCGAGTCTAATGGTAAAGGTAGTAATCACATTTCAAAATCAATATATGACAACAGGGTAAATTCTCTGACACGTGGTGCAATAGCAGGGAAAGGTGTGGGACGAGGTGTGGTCATGGTGATGTGAAAATCAAGGGTTTTATATAAGTATAGTATAAACGACAAATGTAAAAATATACGTAAGAAAAGGTAAGTATATATATAAGTCATGTAGGCAGGTAGTGTAAGCAAGTAATGTATGCTCATGAAAAAAGTTTGATGTGATGCAATGTTTGTGAAAACGGTTATAGTCTAGGTAAAATATGCAACCTAGTTCTCGATAACCTTGGCTCTAGATACCAATCTGTAACACCCCCAAAATGGGTCACAACGGAATAATGTCTGGGAGTGTTACTTCATGAATATATTGCACAAGATACAAGAGAACGACCTTTAAATGAGTCGTTTGAAAAGTAATCTTGTTGATTTAATTGAAATTTAAATAGTTATAAAATTTGTCCTAGAGTTGCATCAAAATGAAAGACTAGAAATAATACAACGAGATTTGATAGTTTGAATTCAAGAAGAAATCCATGAATGTACTCTTGTAAAATTTAGACTCCAATGCACATCAGTTACGTTAAGCATCTTATTCACCTAAGAAATACATGCTTAAAAGTGTCAACCTAAAGTTGGTGAGTTCATAGGTTTATGTAAGTATACATGTTGGACCACAAGATTTTCGTGTGTGTAATAATGTAACATATACAATATCACAAAATGTAATTACGACTACACTAAGCTCGTGACACTGAAGCTAGAACTTATATGTGTGCAAATTCTTGCAATAATGTGCCCGTGTAGATGTTCAACCCACAACATATAAAATTCACATATGATATATGCTCGTTAGCCCTGCTTGGCACCAATCACAAACGGGGATGTCAATCCTAATAAATCTCTTTATAACACACACGCTTACACAAAGTAATTAACGTTCATGGATTATTGTTCAAATGGTATCGCTACTTAACAACTTCTCATTTGATTTACAAGAGTACTTGCCGTCCAAAAGTAAACAAGCATGTAACTCACCTCGAGATTTTATAAAGTGATTGTAAACAATAAAAGCGGGCTATTACCTCACCTCAAGTAATGGAATGGGTATATGAATAAATCAACAATGAATGACGACACAAATAACCAGAATGCAACCTAATTAAATATTGGTCGGATATGAATAATGTAAGTGGAAATAAATACAATAATGTATTTTATAAAGTTACGAGGCTTGACGACACCCGTGCGTTGCACCGGGTTGAGTCTGGTGGAAAAGTTAGAATGTTGGATTGTTTTGTACTGCGGCTTGTTTTAATTTTAGCTATCTAATTTATTCAGTAAGTTTGAGTAGAGTGGTTGTAATGTGCGTTGCTATAATTATATGTTAATTTGTGCGTTCTTTATTTTGACGTCTCTGTTAGTTATTGTGTAACTGGTGTCGTCATATAAGGGTCTTGGTATTTTTAAAAGTATGCTAGGGTGTTTAGAAGTTGCTGGCTATTGGGTTCCGTAATTTTTAGAAAACATAAGTTATATTAATGTTATTATTTGTGGAATAATTTTTAGAATTGTATGTTGTGTTTTTTTGATTTAAAAGGATGTTGTAGGGGTTGAGTTTGTTCTAGTTAGTGAGTGTGAGGGTTTAGTTTGTGTGTTCTTTTAAGTTAGAGGGTTTAGTTATGGTTTTTTTAGGGAGATTGGGGGTTTAGTTTGTTGTCTTTTAGGAGCATGAGGTGTTTTTTATGGATATGGGAATGTGGAGAGTTAAATACTTAATGTTGCTACCACTTGACTGTCATATCAATTGTGAGACGGTGTTTCTACTGTGTGCAATGATGGTTCAAACGTTGCATCTCCACCACATGTATCTCCTATATAAACTCATCCCTATGTCACTTCTTGCATCACCACACAATCTTGTCCCATTTTTCCTCTCTTTTAATTTCAATGAAGTTTGTACCCAATGGCAAAACCTGTTGCTGCAAACCAAATTGCAAGAAGGGTTATCGATGAATTGGTCAAATTTTTTAGTGGGAAGAAAATAACTTCTAGTCCTAAGATGTATACTGAAGTTTTTTTTTAAGTCAAACAAATTTCTGAACGCTGCCATTAGTTCATTAACAATATGCGTGAGGAAGTTCAAACTTCTAAGAATTTGTTGGGCCAGTTGACTGCACTTATTGCGGAGTTAGAAGCTTCTCCTAATCCTGGTGAACTTTGAACATCACAGCTGTGCCTCAGGGATGATGTGCGTGATGAACAGGCTAGGTTGGGTGCTTTGAATGATTGCATTACTTAGGCGAAGGATGCAAATTAAGATCAAAGATGAGCATGTTCGTGTGATGAAGGCTGAAGGCAATGATGGTTAGGGCTGGGTTGGGTTTCTTTTGTGTGGGTATTTATGGTTTATGTTTGTTAAGTCTTTGTATTAGGTAATCTTGTTTCGTGATTATAATAAATTGAACTATAGAAGTTGTATGAATGGGTTAGAATCTGGTTTTAATAAAATGGTAACTTTATGGTGTTAATGAAGTTATTTTGTTGTTTAAGGCTTTTTTTGTTATAATGGTTTTGGAAATATTAATCTGTTATGGATGCAATTTTTTTATGTTTTTGAATACGATGTGAATAATTGTTGTATGACGTTCACTCAAAGATATGATGTTGTTGAATTTCATTTATTAATCTATTGTATTGATAATATTTTATATCTCAGAAAAATCACAACAAATTCACTCTCATTTTTATGTTGAAAGTATTTGTATTTTTTTGCCCCGATATAGATAATTTGATTGATTAGTTTCCATGTATAGATTATTTCCAATGCAGGTAATCGTGATTGGTGCAGGTGGATTGATAATAAGATTTAGGCTGTGGTATGTGTGTTTTTAATCTAGAATGAGTATTGTATCAAGAGTTGGTATTGTAAAAATTTTCGTTTTCTGTTTCTACAAGTGATGTCGTAAGATCATGTTTAGTGTGGTATTTATTGGCCACGTAACGTGGGTGTGTTTGCGTTTACAGTTAGAGTATACTACCCGACATCTGTGGTCTTAGGAATCGTATACGGATGTTACCGTTTGGTGTTTGGTGAAGGTAAGCTCATCATGTCATTTTTTCCTTTTTCCTATGAATGTATGAGCCTTCCTGTTTGTAGAACGAATGTATAATAGTCCTTAGTAAACCTACAATCAGTGTTGCTTTATAGCAGATGTAGAGACTGGTGGCATATCAGAAATGAATGCATATGGCTGTTATTTTTGCAGACCATGCTCTATTAAGTCCCCTAGTTAAAGATATAGGAGTTACAAAATGGGTGGTTATGTCTTTTGAATTCCCCTGTGGAAGATTTAAGGGCTTTAAGTGTTGTTATTTATATGTAACTTGTGGTGCACAACATTGTATCCTATTCAGATATATTGTTTCTTATTTGTATTTGGTAAAAATGGGTCCATCTTTTTTGCTTGATAAGTTGTCAGAGGTTGCGGAATCCCCTTGCCTGGGTGATAAGATGAAGTACGTGTTTGGTCGTTCGCGTTCTGAAGATGAATACTTTAGGTGTGTGATGCGTACTACTTAGCTCGGACACTTAGGTCTCATTAAGTAATAAGATGAGTTGGTGGCGGAGTTGTGTGTTAGGTGAGTATGAAGGTGCAGCCAAGAGCTTTGGACATGATAATATCATTGTAGTTCACGATGAGTATACTCGTTGCGGGAGTGGAAGGCCTTAGTGGGCACGTCATAGTTGGGGCGGCTTTAAAGGCTGGTTTTGGGGCTGATATGGAAGTGCAGGAGTAGTCATTACTAAGTATTTCCATTTTTATTTTATGTTTTTGATGTCGAGGATGAGTTTTTGTTTAGGTGAACACCTTTTGTTTTAAGACTTTGTTGTTAATGTATGCAGTTCTCAGTTTTTTACAATAATAATATGGTGTTGATATATTTAGAATTTCAAATTCTTCTAATGGTAGTTGGTTTCATGATGGAATGGTGCATACTGTTATGGAACATGTATGCAAAGATAAGATAAATTTTCAATAATGGATTATGGTTGATGTTTTTTGGCATATTATTATGTAAGTTAGGTTACGGTTTGTTATCATTTAAAGTGGTATTTCAGACTGATACTTTTTAAATTGTATGAAAATTTGAATTGAATAAGACTGTTAGTTCTGGTTTTTACTCGAAAATGTTGATATAAACGGAAATTTGCAAGTTGTGTTATGAATGTGTGTATTTATTTTACATATAACTTGTATACATGTTTGTGTCACTTGATTCACAATTTTGTAGTTCAAGTTATTCTAATCGGGTATTGGTGTGTTTGGTTATTGGATGGAAATAAATCAAACATAGTTTGAAAGTGTTTAAAAAAATTCCTGGTTGTATTAATCTTATCCTGTATCATTTGTTCTTCTTATTTAACATGTAACCGAATATGGTAGACTATGGAGTTTCATTTTCCCCGTGTTGATGTAAAAGTTTAAATGTGTAAACAGGTGCAGGCCTTTAATGGATAGACTACTTGGGAATGATATATGAAGCCCATAATATAGGTTTGTTCTTGAATTATGTTGTGTAAACATTGTATTGACTCTATTTTAAAGTTAGATGGGTTTATTCTTGTATTTTTTAGAGTATTATAGGTTCTGGTTGCCCTGGGTATTCGGTTTAACTGTTCAAAGGAGATTTAAATGTTCATATGATAGTGTTGTAGTGTTATATGCAAGTGCGTGTAGAAAAGAGTGCAATAGTAAAAGTTAATTGGCATTGCAATTTTACATGAGTGTCTTAACTAAGGTAGTCAAAAGCCTCTGTATAAACAATGTTCCTGGTGCAGTTTTTGAGTTCTTTGTTGCTGTCCTCTTTCATTATTATTTTCAAGCCGCTAGGATTTGTGACCCTTGACAGTGCGACATATAGTTGTCCATGGCTAAACACGGGGTTGGGAAGATAGAGCCCAACATAATTGAGTGACTGTCCTTGGCTTTTGTTGATTGTCATTACATAGCATGGCCTTACTGAGTATTGCCGTCTTTTCAAGACAAAGGGCCATTTTGATTGTGTTGACGCTAAGATGATCATGTGTATTGCGACTGTATCCCCCACGTGTAAGCCGGTAAGGATTTTTGCCTGAATTATGAATTCACAGAGTTCAGTAATAATGAGCCGGGTGCCATTGCATAGGCCTTGGCTTGGATTAACATTTCTTAATAGCATGATGGGGAGTTCCTTTTTTAATGTTAATGTGTGGGGGGCATTCCTTGGAAATTTAGTATGTTTAAGAATTCGGTTGGGTATAGGTTATGTTGATCCAGTGTATTGGTTGATCTTTTGCATATCTCATCCGTACGATGGTATGTTATAGCCTTACCTGCTAATTTGTCAAACATGTATGCGTTAATTGCATCGTCATCGTCATTCCTAGGCATCAGAATTGCTCGCTCTCTTAGGTACGCATCGTCTATTTGCCTCTAAATAAAGTTGGGATAGGTCTCTTTGACAATCTGCTGAATTGGTGATTCTGATGAGGGAATACGGAAGGTTTCTGGTATCTCAATCCATGTAGGTTCGTCCTCCCCATCTTTAATTCTGGCAGGCACTTTGCGATCGCCAACAGCCAAAACCCATTAATTAAACGTTTGTTTCGAGTATCAATGTCGCCATTTAAGTTATATTCATTTAGTCTCATACTGCATTTCAGTGTTGAAACCTTGCAATGTTTCCATAGTTCTGAGCGGTTGGTACATGCCTTTACAATGTCTGCCCTCTTGCCCTTTGGTATTACCGGGAGAATTTGCTTGAAGTCTCCCCCAAGTAAGACTGTCATCCCACCAAAGATTTTGTTCCATTTATCTGGGACTGGGTAGCCCAATATATCTTAGATGGTCTTATCTAATGCTTCGAAGACGTATTTTTGTGTCATTGGGGCTTCATCCCAAATGATGAGCTCCACTTGTTGCATGAGTTCTGCTAAGTGGGTGTTCTGTTTGATGCCACAAGTGCTATTTTCTAATAGTTCTAGTGGAATAACAAACCTGCTGTGAGCAGTCCTGCCGCATGGCAGGAGCAGTAAAGCAATACTTGATTCACATGAGGAAATAGGGTGAGTTGTGTATTATAGTTAGAATACTACATAGTCTCCTACTTATTTTGTTTATAGTGGGTCACCTGAAGAAGCGACAGCAAGTACAATCTTCACTTCTGATCTTAGCCTTGAAATGATTATTTTGTATAAAAACGTCTTCCCGATACCCCCTGGTCCATAAACAAAGTGAAACTGGCCTTTCTTATTATGAACCGAATCTACCACTTCTTCATAGATTAAACGTTGTTCAGGGTTTAACTGTGGGTAAAGCTGCTGGTGTTGAATCATGCTTTGGTTCATATCAAAGGCCCGTGCCTCCCTTATCAAACGGTTATCCACGCTTGTTAGCAATGTTGGGTTAGGTTATGGCATGTCACTAAATTCTGTTAAGGCCCTTCCATTTGTATTCAACAGGTCTTGAATTTCCATGAGACAATAGTTCTGAATTTGTTCCGTAGTTAGCTGCAACCCAGGGTACTTAAAAAGAAGGCGTTTTTTTATGGAGAATGTCATCTGGCAATACTTCCCAGTTTTCCTCCCATAGTTTTAGGGGCCGGCTTACATCACAGAATAGTAAGATTGTCACAAACAGGTCGCGTAGCTGAGGGCCTAATGCCCATAAACTTGCTTCTTGTATCGCTCGCGTCCATTCTTTGTCGTCATTTAGCAAGCCATAAGCAAAACACGCCTCTTTGAATGTAGCACATATTCTGCCATTAACCATCTGGAGGTGTTCGAATTTCTGGGGGCCCCTTACAACATTCAAGAGCATCCGTAGGAAATAACGTTCCCTTGCTGATGGGGTTGAGTCTTTGTTTTCTCGGCCTCTACTTTTTTTCTTGTTCGTGCCACACATAATGTTCCAGAATCTGGGCGTACGTTAAGGTCCTTGCGGGTGGATGCCATTCGTTTAAGTCAAACCAATCAGTAAACATTATCACAATGATACCTTCCTTCTAAAGCAAAGCGGGCAAATAGTCAGTATCGTACAGAGTCATAGGTTGTTAGTTCTGCAGATGGAAGTTTAGTTTCATGACTGACGGGTATGAGTGGTAGATGTCAAATGAGAAGATTCGCCACACTGCTTGAAAGGGCGCTAAGTAGCGGCAGTTTAGGTAGTTCTTAATCTCATCGTCCACCGTGACCTTTTTCTCTGTCATACCTTGGCCTTGCTGGACATTTTCATGTATGACGATTGTTGCTCTATCTGGTCCTTTATTTAGATACTTAAATAAGTACTTAATTTCTTTTGATCTATTGCACCATTCGACGTTAATGTATGCCTAGTATTTGAGCAACAGATAACTATTGTGTGAGATAACATATTTGTTATTAAATGTGAAATTACCCTTTTTTATAGAAACTTTATCATCCCTTCGCCTGTAAATGGGGTATCCGTCCTCATCAATTACTGTTTCAGCGTAGAAAGGTTTTAGAAAGTGTTTTGAACACTTCCCTTCTACGTTACATGTTGCAGCTTTGTTATCCTTTCCACATGGTTCGTGAAGCATGTAGTCCGACACAGCTTTATATCCTGCTGGATCATCTGTTAGAGACGGTAACTCAGCTGAAATGATATCATCTATGTCTGTTGTTGCTTTGCATCTGTAGTACTCTTCCAGCCATAGCAAAATATGTGTGTGGGGCAGTCCTCATTTTTGGAATTCAATAACATATACAACTGTGATAAAGTGAAACAGAAGCGTAAGTTATTGGTGTGTAGGTTTAGAAATAATATACATCTAAAGCAATTTAGGTCAATCGTCATTACATGCGCGGGTCGCTCCGAAGGCGTGGTTCTTAGTTAGGTCGTCTAATAATTTTGTTAGTTTTAGTTTAAACACCCTTGTCCCTACTTCTGGATGATCGTGGGCCCTCTGGCCTGGGATGTATGCGAGCATTTCATTAATTTCAGGCCACTTTGGGTTGGAAGTGAGTGTGATGAACATGTATGGGTTTCCATATGCGCAACACAAAGCCATTGCATCTTGATAGTTCTACATAATGTACCTTAGACCGCTTGTAAAGCTGATAGGTAGAACGATTCTTTTACCCAGTCCTGTGTCGTTTGTGTCACCCCTTGTAATTGCATCGACAACATTGTGATACAGATCTACACGTAGGGTGTCCTGATTGTTTTGCGTCCAACTAAGCCTTTGTTCTTCGATTGCAGTGAATGCATCTACCAAATACTGTTGAAATAACCTTCCCCCTCTATGCATAGTCGTCTACTGATCTTTTCTGTATTGAATGACGTATGCATAATACTCTTTCATTGTGACATAATCCTTGGTAGTCTTTCGCTTCCCTTTGTTAGTATGATACAGGATCTTTTCATGATAGCTATCTTCTCCATATGGGAATAACAAATGGTATTGTAGTGCCATGTAGGATGGGTGTAACTCTGAAATCCTTTTTGGTGGGATGTCTTTTTTGCAAACAACTATATCTTTTATAGGTTCTCCATCACCAAAATCATTTATGATTAGGGCAGCTACTTCTGCGACAGTCGGTGCATTGTATTGTTTTGATCTGGTTCTTTTGGATAACAGGCGCAAATCCACATTGGCAGTTGCATCTGCATGACACTAATCCCGTGCCATCCGAAAAGCTTTGGCAATGGTACTGTTGGCATCAAGCATTCTTATCAAACTACCAACTATTGTCCCATCTACTCCCTCTTTACTGTCAGTATCCATAAAAGCACCTAATCGATTCCAAATTTTGTTGTGGGTATCAAAGAACCATAGCTGAGCATACCTTGGTTAGGTGCCCTCTGTAGGTAAGAGAGATCCAATTTTGTGATAGTTTTGTCCATTTATGCAGAATGTATAAAGACCCTTGCCCTTGTTAATTGAATGGTCTATCTTGGCTCCGAAGGATGTGAAGCAAAACATACCATTATAGACCCTAATGAGGTCCCTAAAGGCGGATGTGGCTGGTTGGGTGTAGTCAAGCAGCCTCTTTAATGGTTATGGTGTGTCCTTAAATCGAGGGAGCAAGACTTTACCTTGTTGGCAGCAAAGTGAAAATGTTAGGTCTTGATCCTTGTTTCCTTTGTTATTTCTTTCCGCATACCACATTGTTGCATTGCAGTTGGGATAAAGGTAGGTTGGACCTCCTAGGCTATGATAGGAAACTTCAACCCTTGGGATTAACATCATATGATGTGTATGAGTTGGTTAGCATAAACAATAATTGCACATGAGGGATTTTTTTTATAAAAGAAGATTATGAATTAGAAAACTAACCTGATGAGGCTAAGGTGGCTGGTTTCCTTATGTTTTTGTATTTTTTTCTTTTCCCTACGTCTAAGGAAAAAAAATGCGGAAGAGTTCAACAACTAGAATGATAAAAGGTCTAAAATAGTTATGTTTTCTAATGTGAGTGAGCTTGTTTATTTTTTAAATAATACATTACCTGTGGTTGTCAGTCTTGTTTTGGTAGTTGCAACATTATTAGGATCAACTATTGCTTTTCCTTTGCGATCGGCAATTATTCTCTTCGATATGGATGTTGCTCCTAATTCCATTAACCCATTTCAATCAAAGTTAACCACTAAATCTATAATGCTTTCTTATGGGAATAAACCTAGTTCTTTTTAAATTATCTCATTACCTATACTTTTGCAACCTGTTTCGGGAGGTGCCACATTAGGCGCATTAGCAACTGCTTTTCCTTTGAGTTTGGTTTCCCTTTTTTAGGCCATGGATGATGCTACTAATCTTATAGATTCATTTCAAGAATATGTGCTTTACTTATTAATTACTCTTGTTCACAAAGCATGAGTAACGGTAAAAATAATCGTTAGTGTATGGTTACCTGTGTCTGCGATGCATATGTCTGCCAGTTTTAGGCAACAAACACTTTGGACATTCTAATCCCTTCAAATAAATGTATTTGAATGGATAGTGACTGTTGGATGAAGTATGTTAGAGAGGCACGGCTTGTTACCATGGTTGTTTCCTGAAAGCATAACATAAGAGATCATTTGGTTACTGTCATATAAGTTGTTTGCAGTTACGAGAAGATAATAAAAGTAATCTACCCGAATTCATATTTCGCTACACAATGTGACTGAATGTTGGGTCCTATAAGTGCAGCAAGATTAGGTGAGAACTGAAACATAATAATAGATCACGTTTACAAAACCCTTGTGAGTTCCAAAGGAGGTGGATGGGAAATGAATGTGTGGTGTTGGAAATGGGGCAGGAACTTTACTATAGTTGTAATTGCAGTTAGAAAAGGCAAACAGTTAAAGAATTCCTAGAGTTTTAGTTAATTCTCATTAGTATATTTAAGTCCTATCAATTTTTTTTCCTAAAGGACTTTTGAGTTTCTAGGAGTGGTTATTTAATTTGGAATTCAAGTATAGCTTTCCTTATCATAGACACATCTACACCCCTTCATTTAAGGTTTTAAACATGGCCGCTCTTTATATATTGGATAATTTAAGTGAGGCTGCCGATTATTCTCTTCTTGAAGATAAGATGAAGGTTGTATTTAGTCGAGCACGGGAGTCTGATGAAGATTTTATCGACGTTCCGTGTGACCTTTTTTCTGCTCTTAGGGTGAGCATAACGAAGGATTGGCGGTTGATAGCTGAATTGGAGGCCCTGGGCCAGCGGGAAGATGCATTGGAGCCTTTGGAGTACATGAGGGAGATGGTGGCATGTGACTTTGCAAGGGTTGGCGTGTTGGAACAATTATTGGTTGGTGCTTATGTTAGAATGTGTTTGAAGGCTGGTTATGCAGCTGAGATGGAAGAAACAGGGTAGAGTCTCATTAGTTGTTGTGTTACGTTAGGTTTATGAATAAGTAAGACTCTCATCTTCAGATGTTATGATGTTAGCATATGATATAATGATGTAATGTTTTCAACAAAATCAATAAATACATTTTGCTATTGTCTTGCATTTGGTATTGGTTCATATATAAGAATACTAATTATCTCAAATATTAGGTGAATACCAATGTCAAATCAATCTTTTGCATTAATTCTGTAAACAAACAGAATCTTACTCATTATTAAAACATCAAGTTTCATATCATCAATGAAGCTAAATCAACAAATCAAAGAATAAGTTGATCATAATAAGTACTTGTGGTTAAAGTAGGACATTAGTGGGAAAACTACAAAAAATAGCATTAAGGTACAACCTCATCTCCTTTATTCAGATACTTTTAAGATTATCGATGGGATATATATAGTTTACCAATTAGTAGCTAGCACATTATTAGCCGCTAGCTGGCAAAATTGGTTTGTTGAATTGCAGGTTATAAAGAACGCCAAAAGTGAAGCTAAGTTCATTGTTGTCAACATAGACAGTATTAAGGTACCACCTCATATATTTTTTTAGGAGTTGTGTAATCTTATTCATAATATGAATATTGAATTTTCACAGATAATACAACTGCCCCTGTGAATAGTTAGGATTGTTATTCCTTGCATTTCATTGTGTTTGTTCGGGCAGATTGATTATATAAGATTGATTAACATGTGAGTATGAAATAACTCTGAGACAAAGGTAACTATCTACGTGTAATTACTTGGATTAATGTTGGAACACCATTCTTGCGATATTGGAACCCTGCATATAATTGATACCACTTTTTATTGCACCCATGCCTCTTGTCTTTAGTAACCCTTAAGGCAGTGTTTCCCGGTGGATGTTTATTTGGCAGTTTTCAGAATACTTACCCTCGTGTTAATCCATAGGTATAGTTTGAAACATAAATGTGTCACAATGTTCTGCTAAACTTGTTTATAATATGAATATTGAATTTTCACAGATAATACAATTGCCCCTGTGAATACTTAGGATTGATATTCCTTGTATTTCATTGTGTTTGTTCAGGCAGATTGATTATATAACATTAATTAACATGTGAGTATGAAATAACTTTGAGACAAAGTAGGATGATTACATAGGAGGTTGAATTCGTGAATCAGCTCATTTGTTTTAAATTATTCGTCATGATAGAAACACCTACAAATTTGCTAATGTAAAGCATGAATGCCCAAACAAATGGGCTAACAGATGGTGCCTATTTATTTAAAACCCTAATGACATTAAACTTGGTGGTGGTTGGGACCCTGTCCGCTTCCTTTATTGCTGATCCATACTGGCCAAATTTGTGACACTCATTCCGAGCTATCCAACACCAACTTGAAATAATGACACATGCAGTGTATGGTTTCAGAGTTGAGTAAATGTAAAACCATTGGTATAGGATATAAGCCTAACATACCTTCTCATTTTCCCGGCTTCAGATGAACAACCCACATCGCTCCCTTTTGTCTTACTATCTGCCACAAATGATTCCTCTCCATCGGAATCGTGGCACTCCTTACTAATAGAACCAATGAACACATGACAAATTAGTAATGACAGCATAAGTCATCAAAGGCTACTGATAAGTTTAAGGTGGTAACTTAACATAGCTAAATTAGAACTTACAGACCTGCGTGGTTTCTTGTGTTCACCCGGCTTTGATGGAGTGGTAACTGATGGGGTTGTAGTCAAGGGCACGAATACACCGGTCTTAGGGTCGCCACCTGCAGCCAATGTTCCAGATCTCCTACTTTTATCCAGTGCCCCCTCTAATACAACGCTCTAACACGTGAAGCTCTCATAATTTGCGTGTTCATAGTATGAATTAGACTTGAGCTCTAAAGTGTGGAATGTGCCCACAATGTTTGCTAACGCTGGAGGCAAGCCCGTCTCCTCTTCGCCTTACATTCAAAAGTCAGTAACCATAAGTGTAAACCTTTGTTGACTGACGAAAGTATACTTGTTCCTCTGACCTCACAATTGAACCCGCCGAACATTTCACCACAGTCCTTGTTGTCTCGTTAAACATGACAATAACCGTATGGGCAGTGTCATCCGAAACCTCAAGCTCAAGCCTGTATCTGCAGATGGGAAGATGGATATGCATACGAAGTGGCTAATTGGGAATAATTTTAGTTTCGACACCATGAAAAATTGTACAAACCCACCAAGTACAGGGTAGTCCATAGAACTGTGGCATGAGTCACACCAAAAGAGGCCTTGCTTGCGGTCGAGATTGCCCTTCCTACATTTCTCACCACCACATGATAGGTAATTCCACCCCCTCTTCGTTCTAATCTTGTCAATCCTCACTGCGCAACGGAAGGTTGCAGCCTGGAAACACCTGTGCTGTGTCAGTGCAATCTAATAAATTGACACAATCATAAGGGGTTATGAGGAGGCAGACAACTCACATCATATTTCCGATTACATGCCCACATGAGCAAGTTTTTAAGAGTTCCATTCTTTGCACCTGTGCTATCTGCCGGTAGTAATTCTTTAGTTAGCTCAATACCACTACAATAGAAAAAATAGCACCGGCTCAATCCTTCAACAATTTAAGAATAGGACTCAAGGATTACGACGCGCTTACCTATCATCACTCTTAAACTGTTTTAAAACAGGGATCTGTTCGTCGTCGACAATCATGGTCCATGATGTGCTAGAGAGATACAGCCTGCAAGTTGCGATGCAGGCCGTAAGAAACAAATGACCGGATACAAACTAAGAGTTATCTTTAACACCAGGAACTTGATAGACAGAAGATGGCTTACTATTGTAAAGCTTCACAGACATGGCTGTCAAAACAATTGGATAAAGTCCAACATGGCGGGTCCGTTTCTCAATCAGCATCTCGCCAAGCCCACCCCACAGCGTTACTCTTACGGACTGCCCCTGCTTAGAAAAGGGATGTGAATAACATAATGTTAGCTGTAAAGAAATGTAACTGCAGTAGTTTCCAAACAAACAGTCATAACCTGTTGTTAGCAAGATGAAAATCTAGGGTCTTTGAGCTACTCCTCGTGATAGTAGTCCTGCCAACGTTTGTAACGTACCCAACAACATCTGTAGATAGTGTATGTATATGAAACACTGTCAACATTAGATTCACCCTTATAACACAAGATCCGGAGGCTTGGTAAAATGGAAAAGAAAAGTATCCATATTATTA
>BQNB010065049.1:1489-35081 GCA_026074375.1 Tanacetum coccineum
TTTCTTTTTCATTCTTCAACCCCTTCAATGCTTACCAAAACGTCATCACTAACACCTTGTTGTGATTGTTCTAGTGTTAGCTCAACCTTAGTCGGTATTTTTCCCTTATTCTCATTCATCTCCAATCATACCTAAGGACTGCTATTTCTAACTATGGATTGTCCTTGGGTAGATCCTTCCGGTTCTGGTTGGATCATAGGACTTATACCTAACCTTAACCACCTTATGACTTCATCGACGTCGTGAGTTAATTGGTTGTTGGGTATAGAGATCGAACCATAAAACCATTGAAACGAACATTTTGAAATACTCCCCCTACACATGTGCTCTGAGATTCGAAATTGTTTTTCATATGAAGGAAATAGTTGAACTTAGAGTCTTAAAGATCACATTCTTCTATATTATATTTAATCACATTTTCTCCCCTTATTTAAAATAATAATTCTCTTAGTATTTGAAATACCAATTGATTAAAACTTATGACATGAAAAAATTCCATGGGGAGAAAAATTATACCATGAATTCATTTTTCTGATAATTCCCCTTCAACATAGTATGTGGGATACCACTAATTTTTTTAAAACTTGACGTTACAAGAAAAAAATGATATGACACCACAAATATGTTGAAGAGGGAGAAAGATGCCTTAGTGAACAATGTATATTATTAATTGACATTATAATTTCCACATTTTAATTTCACGAAATGTTTTTGGATACATAAAATTGACATTTATGAGATGTACCCATAATACATTAAAAGGCTTTTGTTTAAAAAAAAATTAATCTACATAAATGTGACATTTTTGAGAAAAATTGATACCACAATATTTAAACTTATTAGAGGAAGGGAGTGTTGAACACACAATTTTAACAAATACCACTTTTTATGGAAAGATACTACAAATTATATTGTAAACAATTTGACATTGAAAGTTCTTTTTAAAAAATTGTGTTCAACGATTTTTAAAACACATGATAGAAGACTTCTCTTCTATTTGTAGAGTAAGTGCACTGAAGCGTACACACCCCTATTACATTCGGGTCCGAGTTATGCACTGAAATATACATAAGTCATTAAGAAAATTTAGAAATGACATATTTTAAAACGTTTAAACTCTTGCTCGAACTTCATTTACACACTCGTGTCAATGTTAATCGACATTTCTAGGTACGTAAATGTTATCGAATCCAAGAGACATGTCGAGAAGATTCTTTTTGGTATTTTTGAAATTTTCTGATTTTATATTTTGTTTTTCTAGGTTTTATATTTTTGTATTTTCTTTTTATAGGTTTTATATTTTTGTATTTTCTTTTTGTTGGTTTTATATTTTTGATATTTTTGTGTTTTCTTTTTCAAAAATATTTATAAATCAAAATAAAGAGAAACATAAAAATATTTATAAGTCAAAGTTTCCATCAGCAGTGACAGTTGTTGCTAGAGTTGAAGTAGATGAAGTTGAATCTGGTTGTTGTTGACGTTTATCGGATGCATCAACATTTCTCCATTGAAATATTTGTCGAACAAAAGACCAAATAGACTTTTCCAACTCTATCATTGACATTGTGATTGTCATATATGTTGCAGGAACTTGTATTGACATTGTGGTGCGAGGCTTGAAACTGTGTTGTTCAAACGTCATTTGACATTGAGGTTCGAGGCTTGAACTGTTGTGTTCAAACGTCATTATTCTGTTCAATTTTGAATCCACTTCAACACTGGTTTATGAGATATTAGCTTTTTCAGCAACCACACTCTGAGATTATCTGGCTTGACATTGTTAGATGTACTTGCACTTAAGTCAAAACTTTGTTCCTTCTGAACTGTAACAACCCGAGATTCACGACGCTTGTGATAATTGCAATTCCGTCGTCGATATTATTATTTTAATCCTTATTATTGAGTATGATCGAAAGCCGACATTAAATTTTTTATTTTTATTAATCCGAATAAAAATATTCGTATTTCATTGTGAATGATTTGGAGAAATTTTTATTTTTGTCGATTCGCAAGTCGAACCTAGACCACGCGTACGTTAAACGTATTGGGCATCATATAAATTATGACGTGCCTGTTAATTTCAAATTTTGAAATAATGTGTAATTATTTTATTTTAGTATTTTACGACCATTTTCCAGCGTTTTAGCCGAAACCGAGTCAAAACTTTATTTTTACACGGTGTCACATTTTTATTAAATGTTTTAACTAAATTAAATTTAACGAAAGAAAGATGCACGGAAACAAAATCCCGAGCCATAGTAGTCGGTTTTTATTTAAGAAAAACACTTATGTGTCAAATGTCTAAACTAGAAGAGAAGGAAGGACTAAATGTGTCATTAACCTAAACTACCCTCACCATAAAAGGAAATAACACACACATTTCTTCATTTTATTATCAAAATTTCACACACACATCACCACCCTCTCCACCCTTACCGCCGGCAAACACCACCACCACACCACCGAAATCCGACATGCAAAACGATCCGCTTAGAAAATATTCATCCTCATACAAAACTAAACATATCCCCACAAAAATTTTCAACATGCATTATGTTTTTCTCAAGATTTTGATTGAGCTAGTTTCATGAGTTTTTGATTAAAAATAAAGTTGGGTAATATATATATATATATATATATATATATATATATATATATATATATATATAATATTATATATACTATAATTTAAATATATAGTATTTGGAGCATTTGAGTTGATTAAAAAAGTCAAGGAAATGGTTGTTTTCTGGTTGAATGTGGTGTTCGGCCAAAACAAGGGAACAAGATAGGCAGTCCGAGTTTGAGTTTGGATCTAGTTCATACTAGCTATTGTAAGTGTTTTTGAACTATTTTTGATAATGTTTTTGTAAGATTTTGTATATTTGAGATTGCATGTTATGGATCCACACATGCATAAGTTAGATTTAGTGATTGGTGAAGTTTGAATGATTGAGGTTGATTTAGATGACGGAGATAGGTTAGTTAAGAGTATTTTTGAAGTTGTTGTGGAGCGAAAATGAAGTTTTGATGGGTTTCGAAATGGGTAAATTCGAGCAGAAAGTTTGGCACGGATTTCGAGGGTCGAGAAGATATAAAAAATGATTTTTGATTTAGAAATATGTTAGGGCTTATTTTTACGAACATTTCGGTAGGTGGATCGTCCCGCAACTCTTAAAAACGAAGATTTTACGGCCAAATGAAGTTTAGAAAAACTTATATTAAAGTTTCAGCTTTTTATAAAAAAATTAAATCTGTGCAGAAATTTAAACGGCCGTTTCGAGCACTTTCGAGTCCGTTTTAGCCTTCCGGCGAAACACGAAAGTTGTCCGGAATGCCGTTTCGCTTTTGACATGTAAATTTCAGAATTTAACGATTTGAAACGAAGAAGTTAGGCCAAGCCGATGGTTAGAAAAATAAAGTATATATTAAAAACTGGCATAATTTTAGAAGGGCAAAAAGGTCATTTTCTGGTCCGTTTCGGCCATCGGCCGAAACATAAAAGTTGTTCGAAATGTTATTTTACGTGTCCGGTAGAAAATGCTAAGGTTGAAAATAATTTGTGTCGAGTCAAGACTAAAGTCAACGACTAGGAAAGTTTAATACAAAAGTCAAACGAGGATTTAAAGGTGTCGTTTAGATGTCGTAAACGTTGTTCGGATTTTTAAAAAATGATAACAAATATTATTTCAAGGTTAACATTATTTTGGGACCATCGGTCATTTCTAAAAATGGCAAGTCTAAAAAAAATAGAAACTTTTCGTATATATGTGGAATCCAACGTCGGAGATGTGATTAAGTAGTTAGGCATTGGTTTGTTAGAGATTGGTGAAAGAGGAAAATATTTTTGGTATTAATATACTCGAATACCCGGACCTTCTAAAAAATGGTAACTTTCCAAAATAGCAACTTTCTAAAAATAGAAAGTTTCCGAAAATAGTAAGTTACAAGAAATGTGGCGTAACTAATTACGAATGGAATTTTATGATTAAGGCGTTTTAATTAATAAGAATTAAGACGCAAGTGTGGATCCCATAGCATATTTCTTTATGAGTTATATATGTAAATATACATATACTTTGCGGCTTATGTACTGGTCGATCGTATTCTATTATTTCTCTATTCGCGCGACGTAATTCTAGGTCGCGATCGAGTTCGTTATTTGTGACGTTTCGTGATTGATTGGTTATTGATCGTGGTCTTCGATCAAGGTGAGTTCATAGCCTCGCATTTAAATCCTTTGAATGTTTTAAAAACCCGCGAGGGAGATATTTGTTTTGAAAATCGAACGCAAGTGGTTTTAATATGTGAACGTGATTTCGTTGCTATGAGTGCATATGTGGTGGCGCTTCCGTCATGGACCGTTAATTACCTATGATGGGTAAACGCTAATGCAATAGAATAGATCTATTTTGGCCTAACGACCCTGTCTGGGTGACATATTGTATTTAGCATTGGGAGTGTGTAACACTATCACTCCGGGATGGGCACCTGGTTAAGGTTCGGTTCGTGGCTCTAGCAACGTATTGATTGTGAACTACATGTTTTGTTATGCTTGTGTTCAAAATGGTTTATTATAAACTTTATGGATTCACTCAACATTGTTGTTGACGTTTTTAGCATGTTTATCTCAGGTATATGCTTGTGCTTGCTTGGATGGGACGATGCGTGGATATCGAAGGACTCGGACTTGGTGAACAATTCACATTCGATAAAGATTTAAAAATTATTTTCTAATCGAGTCGTGTTTGACTCTAATGGATTTTATAAAACTTAAAGCTTGGGGACCTATGCAACTATGATATTTTAATCGAATGTGATACTTTATTTTAAAACGTCTCTTTTGAGGTCGTTCACCATGGCTTGTGTGTATGGACTGTGAAGTAGCACCCCAAAGTGATATTCCGCTGCGTTGTTGTAAATTTGGGGGTGTTACAGATTGGTATTAGAGCACGAGTCATAGCGAACTAGGTTGTTTTTCAAAACCTGGACTATGACTGTATATCACAAATTTTAGCTTGCTCCATTGGTTGAGGTGCTTGTCTCTGAATTAGCAGACTCAGGTTCAAATCTTGCAATGGACATAATTTGCTATTTTTTAAAAATTCGAATTTTACAAAAAAAACAAATATTAAAAATCCGAATTTTACAAAAAAACACATATTAATTTCGAAATTTATTTAAAAATTAGAAACCAAATATTTTAAAATTGATGACATGGCAACAATGATGATTGAGAATTATGACAATTATGACATAGCATTGGAACAAGTGGAATAATATATAACAAATATTAAATGACATGTGCAATCCAAGATTGATGTGGCATTATAGTACGTGCATTAAATAGTCCAAATGTCTCCTTTATATATAATGTGTATAAAATTTATATATATATAAATATAGTATATATAATATATCTATATATCTATATAGGGATCATCGAGAAGTAAATTTAAAATAAGAAGTAGTGAGAAGCGACTAAAACCACAAATTTAAATGCAGAGACTTTCCATTTGAAGCATTTTATAATCATTTAGATGCACCATTTAGAGTTTTACTGAACTTAATTTTGATGTTAGATGGGTCAAATGATTTAATAATTTTGACACATGACAGATGACCAAAAACACAAGAGAAACAAACAAAAATCATCAAACGTACGTCATATGCATACGTAACTTAAAAGCTAGAAAACACATTATGATGCTTTATAATGCATCTAAATTTAAGTCGGTGGCATCTCTGGATATTCTGTTATCGTTACTTCTTATCCTTTCATCATTCTTACCAAAAATCTTCTTATTCTGCATCCACTATACATATATCTATACAATACATATATATAGACAATATATATAATATCTCCATAATATTAAATACGACATATATACTGAGAAAAACTATATATATTATATATTAAGTGAACACTTTCTTTTCAGAACCATTCTTAGTGCGAAGTGAAAACCCCAGCACAGAACACCAAAAACATGCATGCATCGCCTCAATAATTATGAATTATATTCCACAAATCTCTAAAAAGTACACGCAGATACACTAGTTTTAACAAAACATATTTGGCTTCTAAAGAATATGGCATAAGAAATTGGTGCGAACACAACAAAACTTTTTCTTGAAGGTGTCATGTGCAATGATCCTTAATAAGCCGGCAACACAATATTGCACCGTGTGCGAAGTTAGTTTGTGAAATAAGAGGAATAAGTTATGAATGATACTGAAGAAAATAGGTGGATTTCATACGATTAAGTAATAGATTTATATTCATGTATTTATTGTTATTTATTAAGAAGGCCGTCATATATGTTTTTGGTGGTTCTGTCAGTTCTCGCACTAAGAATGGTTCTGAAAAGAAAGTCCCTATATATATATATATATATCTGGAGCACACACACAACCATAAAAAAAGAAACAAAATAAGAATAAAAGTTATCACCAAAACGCAACCCGCCCCTGCAACATCCTTTTCATCATCCAATGATGTTGCAATTTTAGATTCACTATCAAAAATTAAACGATGCAACAACCATTTAATTTCCCAACCTACAACCACATCTACCTCCGACTCACAAGAAGTGAACAAAACTATTAAGGTGGGAAATCAAGTGGGGTTTGACATGAAGGGTTTGGAGAAAGACGTTTCTCAAATCCTAATCAAAGGTGATTGCATTGTGGCTCCATGAATGTCCTCTCACTAAATATAAGAGGGATGGGGGAGGATTATAAACGGAGTTGGGCAAAAAGATTTTGCATTGAAAACAAAGTTAAATTTATAGGGATCCAAGAAACAATGTCTCGAGATAATGATCCGATTCTCCTATGTTCGCTTTGGAAGAACACCCCCTTTGGACATTACCTCAGAAAATCCGATGGGAAATCGGGAGGGATCTTAGCTATGTGGGACACGTCTTACTTTTCTACTACGTCCACTATGGATGGTGATGGGTTTGTTGCTATCTTAGGAAAATGGCTCGATATTGATACCAATTGTCTCATGATCGTAGTATATGCTCCCCATGACAATAACAGAAAGAAAAGTCTTTGGCAGGAGCTAAACAATCTTATTAACCACTTTAACATCTTATCCATTGTGATGGGTGACTTCAATGAAGTAAGAACCGCATCGGAATGAATGGGTTCAATATTTGACTTTAATGGAGCTTTACATTTCAACAACTTTATCTCGGAAGCGGGCCTTTTTGATATTCCCTTAGGCGGGAAGCGTTTCACAAGGATGGATAACATTGGGTCTAAGCTTAGCAAGATTGACCGATTTCTCGTTTCAAATCATTATTTCGATAGATGGCCAAATTCATATGCTTTAGCTCTTCCGAGGGAATTCTCTGACCACTCACCGCTTCTCCTTTCGAACTCAATAACCGACTATGGACCAATACCCTTTAAGTTCTATAACACATGGCTCTCTCACAATGATTTTGGGTCAATTTTTACCACTTGTTGGGCTACAAACATGGACTGTTCCACACACTCTGCTCCCATGGCTGTTAAGTTCAAGAAAAAACTTCAACAACTGAAAATATCAATCAAATCATGGATTACATTATGTAACAGTTTAGAGGCCCTCGACTTAAAAGCGGAAACAATCCCTTTAAGCCCCAACGAAGCTACTGCCCGCATTAATATTATCAAAGATCTAACCGCCTTGGAACGTGCAAAAATCCTTGATCTTCATCAAAAAGCAAAGGTTAGATGGGTCACAGATGGTGACGAGAACTCTCGCTTTTTTCATGGTATGATAAACTCGAACTCAAACCGGGTCAGAATCAATGGCCTCAATATAAGTGGTTCATGGATCACAGACCCCGTAACCATGAAGGAGCATATCTTCCAATCCTTTGAATCGAAGTACAAAGAAGGTAACATATCGAGACCATCCTTCTCAAGTAATCTCTTCAAACAATTATCTCTTGCTGAATCAAATATTCTTGACCAACCTTTTTCGTTCCAAGAAATAAAAGATGCGGTTTGGGATTGTGGGGGTGATAAAGCACCGGGTACGGATGGTTTTACTTTCAAATTCATTAAGAAACAGTGGGATGTCATTAAATATGACATTTTTGCTTATGTTAAAGAGTTTGAATTGACGTCATTCATTCCGAGGGGGTGCAATTCATCTTTTATTACTCTTATTTCGAAAGTTTATGACCCTCTCATTATTGGTGACTTCCGCCCCATTAGCCTTATTGGTTGCTAATACAAGATTATTGCCAAAATCCTTGCCAACCGTCTTGCTCATGTAATATCTTCGGTTGTTGGTGAAGTCCAAATGGATTTTATCAAAGGACGTCAAATCATTGATGGCCCCCTCATTGTTGATGAGATTATCTCTTGGGCGAAAAAACATAAAAAGAGATTAATGTTCCTTAAGGTAGACTTTGAGAAGGCTTTTGACACTTTGAATTGGTCCTTTTTGGAGTCTATTATGGAACAAATGGGCTTTAGTCTCAAACGGAGAAAGTGGATATCTTCTTGCCTTAATTCGGCATTCGCTTCGGTTCTCATCAATGGCTTGCCTACAAAAGAATTTAAAGTTGAGAAGGGTCTTAGGCAAGGAGATCCTTTATTACCTTTTCTTTTCATTCTTGCCATTGAAACCCTTAACGTGGCTCTCTTACAAGCAAGAAACAATAATATCTTTCATGGGGTTAAAGTGGGTAAAGACATCATCCATATTTCTCACATTCAATTTCCGGATGATGCCTTAATTATGGGTGAATGGTCATTCTTGAATGCCATGAACTTATCTAGAATCTTGACTTGCTTTCATCTTGCTTCTGGTTTAAAAGTCAATTACAACAAAAGCAAGTTATATGGTATTGGTGTTAGCCGGCTAGAATTAAACTCACTTGCCTCAACCATTGGTTGTCTTCCCTCCCAATTTCCATGCACCTACTTAGGCCTCTCCATTGGCGCGAAAATGTCAAGATGTGCAAATTGGAAGAAACTTATTGGAAAGTTCCAAATGAGACTTTCTAGCTGGAAGTCAAAGACTATTTCATTTGGGGGGAGACTTACTTTAGTCAAATCCATTCTTGGTAGTCTTGGTGTCTACTACTTGTCAACTTTTAAAGCTCCATCAAAGGTCATTAACACTCTTGAAGGGATTAGAAGGATTTTTTTTGGGGAGGCTCCATGGATGAAAAAAGGATTTCATGGATTGCTTGGGACAAAGCAATCTCTCCCATCTCCAAAGGAGGGCTTGGTATTGGAGATTTAAAATCTAGCAATTTAGCCATGCTTAGCAAATGGTGGTGGAGGTTCCATACTGAGGATCAATCTCTTTAGGCTCAAGTAATCCGTTTGATTCATGGTACGAATGGTGGTTTACATGATATTCAGTACATTAATTCTAAGTCTGGTCCGTGGTTCCGAATTGCGAAGATTAAGGATGATCTTCTAAAAACATAAATCTTCCTTCGATCTTCAAAAAGAAAATTGGTAATGGTTGTAATACTCTTTTTGGGCATGACAACTGGCTAGGTGGCTCAAATCTTAAAGCCACCTTTCCGAGATTGTTTCATTTAGAGACCAATCCTTCTTGCCTTGTAAGAGACCGGACACCTTCTTATATCCTTGGAATTTCTTATCACTTGCTCCCTTTAATCAGCGCTGTTTGCTTCTCCTATAACTTCCCGGGATCACCCTTAACCGCATGCCTTGTGAACTGCTCCCTTAACAACGTTTGCTTCTCCTATAACTCCTGGATCACCCTTAAACACAAGCCTTGTTTTCAATTGGGCGTGGAATAGACCCATTCGTTCAGAAGAAGAGCTTAATGAGCTATCAGGCCTTTGTAATCTTGTTGCCCATCTCCGTTTAACTCTACATGAAGACCGGTGGGAATGCACTGTTATTGATTCTAGAGTTTTTATGGTCAAGGGGTTAAGAGCTCACATCATAGCCATGTCTAACAACACATTCTCAAACCCAACCCGTTGGAACAAAATTTTACCCTTAAAAATAAATATATTCTCTTGGAGAAATTCAAACACAAGACTTCCAACAAGAGTAAATCTTGACATCAGGGGCGTAGACCTTCATACTATCCGCTGTCCGATATGCGAAGATGCTTTAGAATCCGAAGAGCACCTTTTCGTTTATTGTGAGTTGGCAAAAGAAACTTGGAGAGGTGTTGTTGATTGGTGGAAATTAAGCAACGTCAACTTATCGAACCTACAAGATGTCATCAGCCTTGCCGAAAGGGTCACTGTTCCAGCAGCGTGCAGAATTTTTTTTGACACCGTCGTCCAAGCTACCATTTGGCATATATGGAGATTCCGAAACGAAATGGTCTTCAACTTAAAGCGGCCCAATAAGCACATGATCCTTGATAATGTGAAGCTTTCAACCTTCAATTGGATTACTTATAGGAAAAAGAAAGTCTCTCCAAAATGGATAGAGTCGATTTGTGATCCTTGTAATGCTATATTTTCTTCTTTGTAATTGGTTCCTAGCTTCTTGCTAGTGTCTAATATATTCCCTTTCTTTGCCGTTTAAAAAAAAAGTTTCCAGGCCCGATTGTAGAAGTACAAAACGGGGATAGTGTTGCTGTTAAAGTCACAAATGCTTCTCCTTACAATGTCACCATTCATTGGTACATAAATTTTGTTCATTTACGCATACTGAGTGTGGAACACTTAAATTTTTGATGCTTTCTCTAATGCTTTATTGTATTTTTCAGGCATGGGTTACGCCAACTGCGAAACCCTTGGGCCGACGGACCTGAGTTTGTGACCCAATGTCCAATCCGGCCCGGCGGAAGTTATACATACAAGTTAACCATACAAGACCAAGAGGGAACATTGTGGTGGCATGCTCATAGCCGATGGCTACGAGCTACAGTTTATGGTGCACTTGTTATCCGCCCTAAGTCGGGTTCTTCTTACCCCTTTCCAACACCTAAAGTCGAATTTCCTGTTATCTTAGGTAAAGAGTTGTTACATGATCTCAGTTTAGGCATTTGTGTCATTTTCTAATAGGTTTACTTATTTATACACATGATATGCATATATTTTTCATTTCCTATGTTTTAGTAATTTAAGTACTGTACTTTTTATTAACAAAGGCTTTCTCTACTGTTTGGATCATGTTTTCTTAATATCTCAAATAAAACACCATAAAATTTAACATTTTTACATAAAGAATCTTCGTTTTAGAAAGTGTATTTTAACTTGATTTTATTTTTCGCTACAAAATGACTCAAACGGACACAAAACCATCTGTTAATGACTAAAGATGTGCAATGACTAAACTAGGAAATATGGAAAAAGCACGTTGATATTCTATGCGAAATACATATCCTTTTCTGATTAAGGAACTGATGTGTTCATTGTTGATGACGAAATAGGTGAATGGTGGGACCGGAAAGTGATCAGTGTGCTACGACAAGCATTGTTCAGTGGTGCAGCTCCTAACATATCAGATGCTATCACTATTAACGGGCAACCTGGTGATCTTTTCCGATGCTCCAGCCAAGGTACTAATTACAGTCCACCGAAAAAAGAAATTCATTTCGATGAATTTTTGTCGCTTTTAAATATAAAAAAACTGGCTTTTACTAGGTACCACGAAACTTACGGTCAACAAAGGCGATACAGTTCTTCTAAGGGTTATCAATGCTGCACTCAATCAACAACTCTTTTTCAGCGTCGCTAACCACAAACTCACTGTTGTTGCCACTGATGCTGTTTACACCAAACAATTTACAACCAATGTCATCATGGTGGGGCCCGGTCAAACCACAGACGTCCTCCTGACTGCTGACCAACAGCCCGGTCGTTACTACATGGCTGCAAGAGCGTATGCAACTGCTCAAAATGCTCCATTTGACAACACAACCGCCACAGCTATCTTAGAATACAAATCTGCCACTACACAACCAATTCTACCACAACTTCCTGCCTACAACGACACAAACACAGTCACTGCATTTTCAAACCAAATAAAGAGCCCTGGTAAAGTAACCGTCCCTACTAAGATTGATGAAAATTTATTTTTCACAATGGGATTTGGGTTTTTTAACTGCACTCCTGGACCTAGATGCCAAGGGCCTAATAACACACGTTTTGGTGCTAGTATGAACAATGTATCCTTTGTACTACCAAACCGAGTGTCTTTACTTCAAGCTTACACACAAAAGATTCCCAATGTTTACACAACAGATTTTCCACCTGTTCCACCTTTGCAATTCGATTACACTGGTAATGTACCTCGTGGGTTGTGGCAGCCGGTTAAGGGAACAAGACTTTACAAACTAAAGTTTGGTTCGAGTGTGCAGATTGTTCTTCAAGACACTTCTATATTTTCGACTGAAGATCATCCTGTTCATCTTCACGGATACCATTTCTACATAGTTGGTCAAGGTTTTGGTAATTTTAATCCGTCACGAGATACTGCTAACTTTAATCTTGTTGATCCACCACAAAGGAATACAATTGATGTTCCAGTTGGAGGATGGGCTGCCATCAGATTCGTAGCGGATAATCCAGGTAACATTAAGGGTTAATTTCAAATATGTTCTTGTTAAACAGTAAAATATCATATGTATCTTGATTATCTGAAATAAAAACACGAACTAATTAATCATGGGATCTTATACAGGAGTTTGGCTGATGCATTGTCACATTGACACTCATCTTGCTTGGGGGTTTGCAATGGCATTTATCGTTGAAAATGGAGTAGGAGAATCAGAGACCTTACTACCTCCACCATCCGATCTCCCAAAATGCTGAGATCAGCACACGATGTCCATGTTTGTGTGGCGTCATCGTCAAGTTCATGTGTTTTTCCTTTTCCACTTTGCTTACTTACTCGAGCAAAGTACATAGCAACGTTCATAGGTTTTAGGTTTATCTTACTTGTTCAATCCATGTATTCGATAGCTTGTGTGCAAACAGAATGATTCATCAATTAATATATATAGATATTGATGTGTTCAATCTTGGAAACAAAAAACGACCTTGGTCTTGAATTCTTGTTTCTCGAGCTTTAGTTTTGTTACGAGTTTAAAAATAGCAAAAATTTAAATTGGGCCTCTTATTAACCTCAAAAAGAAAGAAAGAGAACTAGCACCAACCCTTTTTTACCGGGGTTTTGCACTCCAAAGTCATATAATCTAACATGTTATATAAAAAAACTTTGTTTAGAAAGTAGGTTTTTGATGTTATTTTTTTCCGCAACAAATGACTGAAACCGACACTAACCTATCTATTAATGACTAAGATAGTAAGTTACACAAAGCAAGTATGATGACTAAAATAAGAAAAATTATGATAATATATGTTGATATTTTATGAAAAATATATACCATTTTCTGATTTAATGAAATGATCTGTTCGTTGTTGATGATGAAATAGAAGATCGGAAAGTGTATGACAATCATTGTTCAGTGGCGCAGCTCCTAACATATCAGATGCTATCACTATTAAAAGGCAACCTGCTAATCTTTTCCGACAAGCATTGATCCGTCACGAGATACTTCTAACTTTAATCTAGTTGATCCACTACAAAGGAATATGATCGATGTTCCAGTTGGAGGATAGGCTGCCATCAGATTTGTAACAGATAATCCAGGTTAATTTAAACTGATAATCAAATATGAATCTTTACTAAATAATCCAGTATATATATCATCTTTTATTGATTATTATGATTATGATTTTCTTTGAAGACGCAATCTAGGCAAACACACATGAATTTATAATTCTTCAATAAAACCAGCTACAATCTATCTCTTCTAGATTTTAATCGATTTTCTATTTAAGGCCAAATCCAGAAAAAAAAACATTGATTTTTGAACCTCTTACAGGAATAAATAATCTTTATCGTCTGGATCATAATTTTTTAACATAAAACATGAAACTAATTATGGGATCTTTACAGGAGTTTGGCTGATGCATTGTCACATTGATACTCATCTTGCTTGGGGTTTTGTAATGGCTGTCATCGTTGAAAACGTAGTAGGGGAATCAGAGACGCTACTTCATCATACTTGTTCAATTTATGTTTTCAATTTTGTGTCCAAACAGAATGATTCATTAGTTAATATATATGTATTTGATGTGTTCAATCTGGAAATTATGCAAAATACTGCATCAGTTTTGAGTACTTATATCGCAAGCTTTTACTTTGTTACCGGCATGATTAAAATTAGAAAAAAATAAGATCTGACCTCTTATAGAGAGAACGGAGTCCCCCTGTCGCCCATTGGCTTTGGTTACGTTACACCTACTCCCTCGGCCTGCGTCATATAAGCTGAGGATTTTTTTTGAACAGCAAATCAATAAATAAAAACTAGCAAGGAGCTAGAAAGGAATTACAAAAAGTTCATACAAGAGGATATCGGATCTGTTGGGATATGTACATATATCAAATAATATATGTCCGGGAATATGTGAGTCTATGGGGGGCACACGCGTATACACAGAGGATACGTTTATTAATGTAATTAATATATTTATTGTATATTAATTATATTAATATGTTTCACGAAATAATTAAACGGTCGAACTTAAGAAGTACAAGGGATGAGAGTGTCGTTTCTAGTAAACAAGAGGAGGTGTTTGAGCATGACTTGAAGAACAAGTCTTCGGGATATATATATACCCCTTGCCTCATCTTTTGCAGGGAGATATATGATATACCTAAATACCATTATCTTAATCCTAAATACCAATGACATCATTATATACTATAAAGAATCCATAGTATACATGCATGCAAACAGTTACTATTCGGATGAATGCGTCTTCATGCATGTAGAATAAACTATTCGCATGCGTGTACCAGGCCAATGTATTGTATCCTTTTCACCATTCCTTGTTAAGATGATCGTCAGTTTAAATCCCTTAGGGGATTCGATCGTGTGACGACAAGTACCAAAACAAGAACATCGTGTTGCGTTGTTTTATTCGTGAAGAAGGGACTAGCATCCTAGCGTATCTCGGTGACGTGTAGTGTGTGCACACCATAGAGGTTATCTGTTTTGGTAACTTTATTAGTTTGCGTGGTATTCTATTTATACACACATACGCGATATCAAGACGGTGTAATTGGGGGGTGCGTTTAATTGCAAAAAGGTACAACACTGTTCTTGAACCCTTGTTAATAACATATTCTATACGTGTTTATCTTTTCCATTGCGTACCGTGATATGTTAATTGTAATATATGTAAAAACCCAAGTGGGCATCACGAGCCATCGTATAAGAAATTTGTAGTTACAAAGTAACAAAATTTGACAATTATGATTCATTATTAATTTTTAAGCCTTTGGGCGTTTTAGCATAAAGATACGATCTTTGTGTCATCAAGATTCAATCTTTATTGATTATAAAATTAATTAGAACTAATTATAATGGGGATGTATGAAATTTATGGATAAAAACTTGAGCGTTTAATTGTTAATTGATTCAGTATTTATTTTAAAAATTAATTGTAAATTTCGGCATCCATGACAATACATGCAATTTATCATGGAGTGATATGTGATATAAATCTTGTTAATTGTTAAAAAGCTTTATGCAAATAAGATGATCAAGAATAAAACATAGACATTAAATTTATGGGGGTTTCCGATCCACGACTTAAAAGCTAGGGAAGACCTACTATGTCTTTATTTGGCCTAAAAGGTTGTTTTAAATTTTATGTCTATGTGGTGAATATTTTGTATAAAGGCTTACGCAAATCGATTTTGTCGATGACTTGTGGCCGGATTTATAGACTAAAGGAGCCTTATATGAATATGTGCATGTTTTAATTATTAGATAATTATGATCATATTTAATGTTTGCATGCCTTAATTGTTAAGTGTGTTTAAATAAATGTTATTTAGTTTAGTTAATTTTTAAATTTTTTATTTTAAAGTTTCTTGACTGTGAAAAATAAAAGGGTATTTTTTCGGGAAAACAACATAAACATGACTAATGATTATGAAATAAGATTTATTATGACTACAAATGCAAAAGGTCAAAAGTGGATTCGTCTTACACTCCGATCTAAAATCTTTCAGACTAGAACTAGCAATTTTATAGTTGTAAATGTATGTTTTAAATTAAAGATTTAAATTTTATCAATGACGTAATTTGCAAAAGTACTATTTAGTTGCAAGGAAAAGGTTCGGGAAGACTCATCAAGACTTGGTCTTGTAAACACCATTAACCCTATAATACCTGATTACGTTGTAGTTTCCTTACCTTGCATACTAATGAAGTGAAGGTCGCGATGGTCCTAAGGGTGTTGAATGATTTTTAATCATTCTTAATCTTTTCCGCGCGATAAAAGGCAAAATCTTTATATTTAAGATAGTTTAATCGTCAATTTTAAGGTCTCACTATTTATGTAATAAGATAACGAATTATAATAGGAGATACACCCGTAATAATAACTATAATTAAGAATAAAGTTTTTTATTAAATCTAATGATACGAAGATGTATGGAATGCTTCTTCGTACATATTGACACGTCAAATAAAATACCCTTTTTTCAACTAATTTTGTTGCCATCACAATTTGTAAAAACACTATAAGATGCTTTACTATGCGTGAGAGTGTGTAGAATTGAAGTCTCAAGGTGATTATAATATACGCTTTTCAGTGAGACGGTGAGTGTTACATAATCACTGTTTTTGATTGGACGACTTAGCGTTTGTTGTGGTTTAACCTATTAACACGCGGCATAGATGGGATGAAACATGCTTACTAGATATTATTGTAATAAAGTAAGTCCCATATGGTTTAGGAGTTACAAAAGTTGTGAATTATCAATCGTTGATTACCTTTTGAATACACCATCACTAGCAGAAGTATCAACTGAAGAGGTATGTGGGATGTCAAGTAGGATCCTATCCTTAGAAACTAATTGTTTATTTGACTAAAACAAGGGTAGTATAATTTTACTTCAGGAGTATTATCGAAATACTAAAAATTGAATTTGCGATTTTTATTAATAGTATCCAATGCAAACGATAAAACCCGTAAATAATGGTTTGTTTCTTTATCAAAGAATTCCCAAACCGAGACTAGAAGACTCCTTCCATGTAAGGAAACTATGGAAGACACATTCCTAATATCTTCTTGCTCCGGAAAGTTAAAATAGGAACTTAGGAATTGTCTAATTCGTATTCAAACTCATAAGAAGCTTAAAAGTTAAGTATATTGCAAGACATATAATTCATATAGATTGTTATGGTGAAGTATTTTTGAAAGATATAAGACATATAGATAACTAGAGAATATGTTCTTAAAAGCTATCAAATGTAACATCTTAATTAAATGATTTATGATTCATGATTAAAAAATACATTATTCCCGTAAAATAATAAAGGCAAACTAGAATAATATATCTTAATGTTTGTCTAATCCAAATTAAGAGAGGAAATTACATGCTAATTTTTTAAGTTATCAATAGCATTGATGAGATATCCTATCATACTGCATAGTAGAACTTTTTAGAAATCCAAGTAAATATTTACTAATTTAGATTTCAAATATAAATAGAGTTGGAAATAAATAGATCACTATTAGTTTACACTGGATTATGGAACACTTGCAAATGTTGTCAAATCCAGTGGGAGCATCGCCGATAATTTTCTGAATTAAAGACATTCATAGTATGCAGTAAAATTCAAGTGGAGAGCTAACAAAGTCTTTATCTTGGTAGTAACCTAGATTATTTCTTGTTTATCTTGAGATAATGCATAATTTTACAACTATAGACACTCATGGTTTTAAGGATAGTCGTGCACTATTTCTTATTAAACAAAGTGATTCTATATCTACTTGTAAAGCTAATATCTATGACACTATCATATTGTATGTATAAACAAAACGAAAGTCATGAGTCGTTTTGACTACATGTATGATGTTGTGCCATAGCACAAGTGGGAGAAATCTTTATTGTGTGCAAGGTACAACACATGACAAGAACAATATGATTAAATGTTTCTCTTGACCGTAAGGTAAGAAACTAATATTCTACTAGGACTTATTATCCTATTTAGAACATATGTCAAGATATGAAATAAAGACTACTTCAAGTAAAATGTTTATGTGTTTTTGGAATGTCCAAAATAATGAAGTAAATCACGATTTTAAAGACTAACTTAAGTAAAATCTTTATTAGCTCTTGTAATGTCCCCAAATAATGAAGTAATCTTGTTGAACTTGAAATTACTACTGCAGCTAAGAGTTTTGCGTTCATAATGACTTTAGTTAAACATGTGTTATTGATAATGTAAATTAATAAACATGAAGTCTTTAAATGTTGAAGACTTATAACAAAAAGTTAAAGTTATATCTTCAGCTATGAACATGAACAAAAGTCCTGAAATTGTCAATAGGCAAAATAAATTTATAGTTAACATTGAAAGATTTCTTGAAATAGTTAAAGCAGTATAGAATATTGCATGCAAAAAGTTTTTTTTTAAATACTATCTATTCATTTGTTTGACGCCAATGATAAGTAATGTGACCTAAAAAGTATTAAGTAATCTAAAAGATTGTGATAAAGTCTCACAATAATATTACTCATATAACATCACATATTCATGGTATGTCTAGAGTATTGAATCAAATTATTTGGAATTATTTAATTTTGATAACTTAAATATTTCACCTCCAAAATCTGTCAAGGTTTAAAATTGAGTATGTCTAGTATATACTCAATAAAACTCCAACCTAGAAGGTTAATAAGACACCACCATGATTATGAATGTGATGACTCCCTTTAAGTCTTAAAAAATTGAAGTTCTGAATTTGTTAAAAGTCTTATGAAGAATGATATTAACAAACTAAACTCAAGAACTGTCAATGTATCTTGTATTTATGCTTACTCTACATGCTAAGTAATTATAGAAGAGTCTTTAATTACAAAAGGCAAATGGGAGCATTTTTTAGATATGAAAGAGATAAAAATACAAAATACATAACCTTCTAAACGCACTAGTGAATATCATATCGATGCTTTAAAAAATGTTAACCTCATAATGATATTAATCACATTCGTAATCCGCGAGGATAACCTCAAATATTAATTGATAAATGTTATATCAAATACGAGGAAACGAGCCACAGTAACTACAGGAACCCGTTAAAGATGCATTATTGAATTTTAAATTCGGTATTATGGTGTAACCATTAAATAAGACAATATTGAATTTTTGATTTGATAAAGACACAAGCTATAATGTTAAGATGCTGGTCACTAAGATAATCAATTTTGAAAATTTGATTGATCTTTTAACTAAAACAAGTTAGACTGTGAAGTTAGTAAAAGTTTTCCTCAAAAAGAAGAAACACCTAATGTATGTTCTCTAGGTATCAAACTCATATGGACAATGTTGTACACATATTTAATGCATGTATTAAGATAGGATTTTAATCATACTCAAGCAATATGAGTGGTTGGTTAAATATTCTTTCAAATACACATTTAATATAAAAATTATGTGATTGTCAGTACTAGAGATACATATCATGAAATTGAGGCAAAAGAATTTAACTCTTCTTGAAGGATTACTATTGTGAGGAACGATATAAATCAAAGGAGGTTATGAATTCATTAAATCTTTATGAAGTGTACGAGCGACAAGAATCTAAGAATGCATTATTGCAAGCATCTAGGAAATTAATCTTATGTTTATTGTTAAATAAAGATAACTCTCGAGTATTCCTAAAAGCTAGTGGGAGTATTATGTTCAGGTTTCCTTCACCAGAAAGATTTAGGAAATTAAATATACAACCTTGAAATATATGTTTATTGCTATAAACGTATGTGGTATATAAGTCTAACACAACATGACATATTATTTAGAAAGTCTCGATGGATGCATATCTTTTGATAAGATGGAACATGAATGAAATCTTGAGTTAGACTAAAGGATTCGTTGTGTACATCATATTGTGTAGAGAAATAGTTGTATCATGCATGAATGCAAGATGATTTGACAACATTGGTATTATATTGAAAGTTTATTAGATAATAATAAAATTGAATTTTTTAATGAATAGTTTGGATTTGGAATTCTTCTTAGATTATGAATTTGTCCAGGAGTTAATAAAATTTAAGGATATATTGTTGCAACAATTAGTGATGAGCAATAAGAAAAAACCAATGAACTTGGAAGTTCAATAGGTCCAACAATATAACGAAGAATATTCATCGTTACGGATTTTTAAAGGCCATGGGGATGATTTTGTACAACGGATTCTAAATCTAATTGAGATGGACACTCAATACTAGTTATGGTATGATATCATGTTTGATGAAGACCCATGTGGACTATTTGTGCTTAACTAAGATCATAGTTGCATTTACAATATAGAATAAGAAATGCTTTATACTTTGGAAGTGTGAAAGACCGATTGTTTTCAATATTGATGAGTATATAGTGTGTCAATATTAAGATATGTGATATACACGTATAAACCGTTCATCATAGATTTTTCAAGAAATTCACTAATTGAATTCCTTGAATAAGAATTCAAAAATTCTGAAAGATCAAAGCTAGTTGAAATTAATGAAATCTATGCCTTGTCAGCAAGTATGATCGTCGTATCTTGAGGCATGCTTCGTCAACTAGAATTACCATGCAGTGTTGTATCTATTTAGTATTTTGGGATAAGGGATAATAAATTAATTTTGTATTAATGAATAATGATACGTGGTATGTGGTTATATTAATAAAAATTGGTGTCTATATTTGCTGTTTAATCCGTAATAATATTTTTTATTTATCTAAAATAGTCCCGTTTGTCGATTAACAATAATGGAATATTGATAAACTAAGACAAATCTAGTGCTTGGTGATATCTTGGATATAAAGGAAGTGTCCGCCAAACCCACCATGATATTATAAGATAGAATATTGGACTTCCCAACTAACAGAATTATCACTTTATGGATGGTCGTCATGAAAAGTGTAAATCTGTAATGATATTTAATTTACAAAATCCTTAGACCTTGCGATGCAATGTCGGTTTAGGCGAATGTGGATATTCCTTCTAGAATATAGTTTAAGTTTGTCCTGAATAAGGTAACTAATAAGGACTATGTCAGAATGTTTATGCCATAATATATGACTAGACATTTGTATCAATAAAGAATTTGTTCCTTCAATATTGAAGTATGATACCCCACGTAGGGTTAATCAATGTATGTGTGGCCGCACCCAAAAAACTCAGGAAGATATGTCTCAATGATTTTTGGTAATCTTGATTAATCATATATACAAGAAACAGAATCGTTAAATAATGGAATGACTTTGATCCATATCTATTTTTAACACGGTATCAGAAACAAAGGGATTGTAATTACTTAAATCATTTAACTGTGACTTTACGAAAGTACACTCAGGTATTTTTGGGAACATTGGCGTGTTGCTAGACGCTTCTACCAATGTAGTTTATATAATTTGTGACATGTCCAAGTGGAGCTGTGGGAATGACCATAAATCATAAATAAATATACGACCAAAAATTACGTGAGCCTATGGGGGCACACACGTATACACAGAGGATACGTTTATTAATGTAATTAATATATATTTATCATATATTAATTATATTAATATGTTTCACAAGTAGTTTAAACGTCGAAACTTAAGAAGTAGCAATAGAGGAGAGTGTCGTTTCTAGTAAACAAGAGGAGGTGTTTGAGCATGACTTGGAGAACAAGTCTTTGGGCTATATATATACCCCTTGCCTCATCTTTTGTAGGTAAGATATATGATATACCTAAAAGTCAAAAACCAAAAAAATATACGATCTGTTTGATTCCTTCCTTGTTTTAGTCAAACGTCAAAAGTTGTGTTATTGGCTAATCAATCACATGCATGTCTATACATGCCAAACCATGCATACATAGTTATGCATAAAAAGGAAAGTTATTTGATTAATAGTATTCCTTATCTCCTCCTTGTTTATTGCGATCGGAGTAAAGAAAACTTTTAAGTTTTGTTACGATTGATTTTAAGATATAAACAAGAACATCGTGTTTGGTTGTTTTATTCGTGAAGAAAGGACTAGCATCCTAACGTATATCGGTGACGTGTAGTGTATGCACACCATAGAGGTTATCTACTTTGATAACTTGGGCGGTTTTCGCGTTGTTTTATTTATTATACACACGCGTATATTCAAGACGGTGTATTCGTTAATTGCTAAAAGGTACGCGTTCTTGATCCCTTTGTTAATTACATATTCTATACGTGTTTATGTTTTCCGCTGCGTACTCGTGATATATTTAATGGTTAAATAGATGTAAAACCCAACAGTGGCATCACGAGCCATCGTATAGAATTTGTAGTTACAAAGTAATAAAATTTGACAAATTAGGATTCTTGATTAATTTTTTAAGCCCTTTGGGCGTTTTATGCATAAAGATTCGATCTTTGTGCATCAAGATTCAATCTTTATTGATTATAAAATTAATTAGACGAATTCTAGGTTGTATGAAATTTTATGGATAAAACTTGATGCGTTTAATTGTTAATTGATCAGTTTTATGTTTAAAATTAATTGTTAATTCGGCATCCATGATAAATACATGCAATTTATCATGGAGAGATATGTGATATAAATCTTGTTAATTGTTAAAAGGGTTTTATGCAAATATGATGATCAAGAATTAAAACATAGACATTAAATTTATGTGGTTTCGATCCACGACTTTAAAAGCTAGGGAAGACCTTAGCTATGTCTTTATGGGGCCTAAAGGTTGTTTTAAATTTTATGTGCTATGTGGTATATATTTGTATATGGCTTACGCAATCGATTATATCGATGGATGTGGCCGGAGTTTTTAGGACGAAGAGCCTTATATGAATATATACATGTTTTAATTATTAGATAATTAGGATCATAATGGATATTTGCATGACTTAATTGTTAAGTGTTTCTTTTGAAATAAGTGTTATATGTATTAGTTTTGTGTTTATGTTATTTTATTTTAAGTTTGACTTGTGAGAAAATAAAAGGGTTTTTCGGAAAACAAACATAAACATGACTAATGATTATCGAAATAAGATTTATTATGGACTATCTAATGCAAAAAGTCAAAAGTGGATTCGGCTTACATCCGATATAAAATCTTCCATGACTAGACTAGCATTTTATAGTTTGTAATGTATTCTTTAAATTAAAGTTTTAATTTTTATCAATGACGTAATTTGCAAAAGTACTATATAGTTGCAAGGACAAGGTTCGGGGAGACTCATCAAGACTTCGGTCTTGTAGACACCATTACCCTATAATACCTGACTACGTTGTAGTTTCCTTACCTTGCATACTATGTAGGAAGTCGCGAATGGTCTAGGGTTTGAATGATTTTTAATCATTCTTTAATCTTTTCCCGCGATAAAAGGTAAATCTTTATATTTAAAGATACGTTGAATCGTCAATTTTAAGGTCTCACTATTTTATGTATAAGATACATGATGCTAATAGGTGATACCTGTAATAATAACTTAATTGATAATAAATTTTTTATTAATATCTTGATACGAGATGTATGCATGCTTCTTCGTAACATATTTTGACCCCTCAAATAAAATACCCTTTTTCAAACTTGTTGTTGCCATCCTATTTGTAAAAAACACTTGGAGATTGCTCTTTACTATGCGTAAGACGTGTGAGATTGCATATCTCAGGCTGATTATACGCTTTTTCGGTGAGACGGTAAGTGTTACTTAATCACAGTTTTTTGATTAGACGACTTAGCGTTGTTGTGGTCTAGACCTATTAACACGCGGCATAGTTGGGATGAAACATGCTTACTTGAATATTATTGTAATAAAGTAAAGTTCCCATATGGTTTTAGGAGTTCCAAATGTTATGAATTATCATCGTTGATTACCTTTTGAATATTTCATCACTAGCAGATAAAATGATGTGGTGAGTGGTATGTCATAGTAGGGATCTAACATTAGAAAAATTTTGTTTAGTTGAATAAAACATGGGTAGTTAATTTTCTTCAAGGAGTATTATCGAAAATACTGAAATTGAATTTTGCAATTCTATTAATAGTATTAATGCAACGATAAAACCGTAAACAATTTTATCTAAGAAGTCAAACCGAGACTCCTTTCCTTGTAAGGAACAAGGAGACTCATTCCTAATATCTTTCTTGCTTCGGAAAGTTATAATAGGAACGTAGGAATTGTCCTGATGTAATCAAAACTCATAGGAAGCTTAAAAGTTAAGTATATTGCATGACTTATATTTTCATATAGATTTCATGGTGTATATTTTAAAAGATATAAGACATATAGATAACTAGAGAATATGTTCTTAAAGCTATCAAATGATAACATCTTAATGTAAGATGTTTTATGAGTTCTTGATTAGGAAATACCATTATTACCCGCAAATGTAAGGCAAACTAGGATAATATATCTAGTAGTTTGTCTTAATCCAAATTAAGGAGGAAATTGCATGCCCAATTTTTCAAGTTAATCGATGCATTGAGGGATGTCCATCATCTGCCAATAGTAGAACTTTTGGAATCCAATAATGTTACTAATTAAGGATTTCAAAGAGAGTTGGAGAAATAGATCACTATTTGTTTTCACTGGTTATGGAACACTTGCAATGTTGTCAAATCCAGTGGGAGCATCCGATTTATTTCTAAATTAAAGACATTCATGTGATGCTGTCAAATTCAGTGGGAGCACAACGGTTAACCCCGATATTTCTTGTTTATCTTGAGATAATGCATAATTTTCCAACTATAGACACTCATGGTTTTAAGGATAGTCGTGCACTATTTCTTATTAAACAAAGTGATTCTATATCTACTTGTAAAGCTAATATCTATGACACTATCATATTGTCTGTATAAACAAACGAATGTCGTGTGGTTTTACTATGTGTATGATGTTGTGCCATGCACAAGTGGGAGAAATCTTTATTGTGTGCAAGGTACAACACATGACAGTAACGATATGATTTTAAAGGTTCTCTTGACCGTAAGGTAAGAAACAATATGTCGAGATATGAATTAAAGACTACTTCAAGTAAAATGTTTATGTGTTTTTGGAATGTCCATAATAATGAAGTAATCTTAATTTATAAACTACTTCAAGTAAAAGGTTTATGTGCTCTTGGAATGTCACAACTAATGAAGTAATCTTGATTAACTTGAAATTACTACTGAAGCCAAGAGGTGGTGTTCAGAATTACTTTAGTTAAATATGTTTATGTTTATTGTAAATTGATAAACATTAAGTCCGTTAATTGTTAAAAGACTTATAACATAAGTAAAGCATTCAGAATTACTTTAGTTTAAATATGTTTTTTGTTTATTGTAAAATAATAAACATTAAGTCCGTTAATGTTAAAGATTAGAACATTAGTAAGTTATATCTTCTGGTTATGACATGGAACAAATAGTCCTTGAATTGTTCAAAGCAAAATATGTATGGGTTAGCATGAATTGAGCTCTTGAACTAGTTAATTCCTTATACATTATTCGCATGCAATGGTTGTAAATTACTATATATTCAATTTGGTTTGACACAATTGATTAGTATGTAACCTAAAATAATATTAAGTTATATAAAGATTGTGGTAAAGTCTCACAATAAAATTACTCATAGAATACCACATATTCATGGTATGTCTAGAGTGTTGAATCAAATTCTTTGAATTTTATTTGATTTTGATAACTTAAATATTATACATCCAAATCTGTCAGGTTTGGAAATTGAGTTTGTCGTGTAGATATCATTATAACTCCAACCTAGAAGGTTAATAAGAACATCTAAATTTGTTAAATGTCTTATGAAGAATGATATAACAAAATAAATCAGGATACTGTCTATGTATCTTGGAAATTGCTACTCTACATGTAAGTTATTATAGGAAAAATATTGTATTACAAATTGCAAGTGGAGCGTTTTTAGATCTGGAAAGGGAGATTAGGATAATACAAATACATAACCTTCTAAACACACTGGTGAACATCATGTCAAGGTTTTAAATGTTAAACCTTATAATGATATAATATTCATTCATAAATCCGCAAGGATACCTCAAATACTTGAATGATAAATGTTATATCAATATTGAGGAATATGAGTCACAGGATCGTGGTGAACCTGTTAAAGATGCATTATTGAATTTTGAATTTGGTATCATGGTGAAACCATTAATATGCATTGTTGAATTTTGAATTTATTAAATGACTCAAACTATGAATGTTAAGATGCTGTCCACAAAGATAATCAATTTAAAACTTGATTGATCTTTAACTAAACGGTTAGACTATGAAGTTAAAATGAGTTTCTTTAAAGAGAAGAAAAACCCAAGTGGTTTGGTTCTTGGTTTCAAACTCATAAGGGCAATGTTGTACACATATTTGATGCATGCATTATGATAGAATTTTAATCATACTCAAGCAATTGATTGTGATTAAATATTCTTTCTATGCGCATTAATTATATAAAGATGATTGATTGTCATACTAGTGTTCATATAGATGAAATATGACAATGAATTTAAAACTCTTTCTTGGATGATTACTATTGCGAGGACGAAGAGTAATCAAATGAGTTTATGAATTCATATAATCTTTATGAAGTGTACAAGAGGCAAGAATCCAAGAATGGATTATTGCAAGCATCTAGGAGAATAATCTTATGTTTATTGTTAAATAAAGATAACTTTCGAGTATTCCTAAAAGCTAGTGGGAGTATTATGTTCAGGTTTCCTTCACCTGAAAGATTTAGGAAATTAAATGTACAACCTTGAAATAATATGTTTATTGCTATAAACATATGCGGTATATATAAATCTAACACAATTTGACATACCATTTAGAAAGTCTAAATGGATAGACATCTTTTGATAAGATAGAACATGAATGAAATCTTAAGTTAGACTAAAAGATTCATTATGTATATTATATTGTGTAGAGAAATAGTTGTATCATGCATAAATGCAAGATGATTTGACAACATTGGTATTTAATCAAAAGTTATTAGATAATCATTGAAATGAATATCTTAATGGAATATGTTTGGATTTGGGAATTCATTCCTAGATTATGGATTGTCCATAGAAATGAAAATCTAAGGATATACATTGCAACAAATTGTTGTGCAATTAGAATAAAGTATAAACCAATGAACTTGGAGTTCATGTGGTGCCAAACATTATTAAGAGAATATTCATTGTTTAAGGATTTTAAAAGCATGGGGTTGTTTGTGTACACGGATGCTAAATCGATTTGAGATGACACTCAATACTAGTCATGGTATGATTTCATTTTTTTAGGATGACCATGTGGACTAGTTGTGCTCAACTGAGAGCATAGTTGCATTATACATTAAAGAATAAGAATACTTTACACTTTTGGAAGCTGCGAAAGATGATTGTTGTCAATAGTTGATGTCACACACCTTATGAGATATAGTGTGTTAATATTGAGATATTTGTATAAACAAACAATCATCATAGATATTCAAGAACTTCATTAATTGAATTCTTGAAATAAGTATTCTCAAAATTTCGAAAGATCAAAGCTAGTTGAAATTAATGAAATCTATGCCTTGTCAGCAAGTACGATCGTCGTATCTTGAGGCATGATTCGTCAACTAGAATTATCATGCATTTGATCTATTTAGTATTTGGATAAGGGATGTTAAGACAATTTTATTAATGATAAAGATACGTGGTATGAAGTTATATTTAATATAAATTGTGTCCTATATTTGCATGTTTAATCCGTGAATAATATTTATTATTCTAAATTAGTCCATTGTCGATCAACAATATGGGAATATTGTTGAACTAAGACAAATCTGAGTGATTGGTGATATCTTGGATATTAAAGGATGTGTCCACCAAACTCACATGATATTCATAAGATGAATATTGGACTTCCCCAACTAACAAGATCATCACTTTATGGATCGTCATCATCAAGTGAATCTTGTAAGTGATTTTGATTTACTAAATCCTTAGACTTGAGATGCAAGTAGGTCTTGATGTAGTTTAAGTTATCCTGAATAAGGTAGCTAATAAGGACTATGTTCAGAAGTGATTGTGAAGCATGGTGACTTAACACTTGTAGTCAATAAAGAATTTGTTCCTTCAATAGTTGAGGTATGATGCCACTGGGCCTCTCGTAGGGTTAATCAGATGTATGTGTGGTCGCACCAAAAGCTCATGTAGAAGTGTCTCAATGAATTTTGGTAATCTTGGTTAATCATATATACGAGAAACAGAATTGTTAATTAATGGAATGACTTAGTTCCATATCTATTTTTAACATGGTATCGGAAACAAAAGGGATTGTAAATACATAAATCATTTATCTGTGACTTTATGAAACCACACTCGGATATTTCTGGGAGCATTGGCGTATTGCTAGACGCTTAACAATGTTATTATATTATTTGGTACATGTCCAAGTGAGAGTTGTTGGATTATGTCAACGTAAAATAATATATGTCCGGGAATTTTATTCGAGCCTACGGGGACGCACGTGTTAATACGTAAAACAATTATAGTAAATATATTAAATGTAATATATTTAGTGATAAAGCTTAAACGAGCGTTAAATATTAATAAATATTTAAAAGAATGACTAATATGCAATTATGGAGAAAAGAAAAGTATGAGAATTATTTCTTTTTTCCCTTAGCCAATTTGTTTCCTAATCTTCAAGAGGAGGTGGAATTACCTAACTTGCAAGCCAAGTTATGTAGGCTATATAAGAAGGTCTAGGGATTATTATTTGTCATAACTTGAAAAACTAATCCCTAAAATTCTCTCCTTCTCTCCCAATTGCTCGATCGGTCGAACCAAACCCCAAGGGTTTCGATTTGTGTTTGTTCGACTGAAACCAATAAACCATAAGGGTTTTTCGTGTTGATTGATTCAAGAGTCGAAGGCGTTTGGTGGCTTTATCACTACTAGTACTAGCATACTTAATTGTTTGCTAAGAATATATTGTGTGTGTGTTGAAGTAAAGAGATCTTACTTTAGATCTTGGATGGTTTTAGCATGGTATCATTTATTATACACATGCGTATATTCAAGAATAGTGTCGTTTATTGTTAAAAGGCACACGCTTCTTGAACCCTTGTTAACTATGTTATTCTATACGTGTTAATCTCTCCGCTGCGTACTCGTGTTTTAATGGTTAATAGTTATAAAAACCCAACAGAAACCTCCTTCCGAGGAATATGGGGTTTCGAACCCAAGTGATTCTGTTTTAATGCCTCAACAAGAAAATTTACAGCCCTATTGAACCTGTTTGTATAGACTTATGCTTTGACTTTCTTAGAACGGTGGTCTTATGTACCTTCATTTGAACTTATTTGAATTGGCTACCTATATTCAATTTGGACAACACTTATTTGAATTGGTTACCTTTATTATAATAGGTCCTTATTAAAGAGTTAAATGCAACTTTTCTCCGGTTGTAAAAATTTATTTGAGCAGATGGGTACATATCCCTAATCCATGGTTAATCTTCCCCATGCGGTTGGAGAATATCTTGGGATTGGTCAACAATTTTGGAGATTTTTTTTATAACCATAGGACGGGTTGTAACGGACGGTTAAAAAGTTTACTTTGTTTTTTGGGTCTCTTGAGGTGTTAATAATTCAGGGGTAATACAGAGGTTACGAGGACTATTAGGGGGACACAGATTTTCATGTGTTTTCATGGTAAGGGTCTTTTGACTTTTGGGGATTGTCATGGCTTACCTCTTTTAATAACAATGGAAGAGTATTGTGCCAAAAGTTCGCAATAAGAAACTAAATTACATAAATTTCATTTTTTTGTATTGGAATTGGTTTTAGGGTCGTGCATATTTTTATAAAATGGGCCAAAGGAGACAAATTTTTTTTTTTAATGCAATTATCATTTAGGAGGAAAAAAAATAAAATCGGTTTACAAATATCCAAACGTGGAGTAGAGTCTCCGCATAACCCATTCATGTTTTTCTCTTGATCTCGTTGATACGTCGCTACGCCGCAAAAAATGTGGACGAGTAGTTTGTTCGTCCTGTGACTAAAAACCACTCGTGAGTGGGGTATATCAAGTAAGGAGGGGGCGCAGTGTAGGGTTTACAACCAAAACCTAGCTTAATATCTAAGCTAACTAAACAATTACATATGTGGTCCTTCCTTGTTCTTCTTTCTTTATTGTTCGATATCGTAAACTTAGGTTCTTCGTGAATTGTTTCAAAATCGCGCTGTTATATTGGCTCAGAGAAGGGCTGGTCTTCCCCTCTATTTCGATATAGTTACTCTTCAATATAACACTTGAGCTGTGCAGAAGAGGAAATTCTCAAGAAATGCAGTGTATCAGAAACATGATGGTCAGCTAGTAATAGGCTTGCCAGCACATTTAAATCTTCTGTCCACTGTTTTTGTAATTTATGGCAGAGAATCTCGAGGAAAGTTACTTGTTGTCCATAAACTGTAGTTTCGCGTTACTCAAGTGCGGGTGCATTGTAGATGGTTAAGTATTTTTGAACAATAAGTTCCCTTAAAAAGTATACTAACCGATCTGCTTGAAATAATGAAAATCAGTAGATAGATCATCTCTTCCTTTAGTGAAAAAGACATGCTTATTAAATATTTTGTAATGAAAATGTCTTCTGTATAATTCTTGTAAACAATATATGCATGGCGATTACATGCAATGGCGTTGAGTCTCGGTAAGCTCAGGACGGATCAACCAGAAACCATCAATGCTTATGATCATTTCGAATTTTTGTGTTGAATCATTATCATGGGACTCACGCGCGTATTGGTCATCTGAGGACCTATAAACCAGCAGCAATAACAAAATAATATCGAACAATGCAAGCAGAAGAAACCATAAGCAGACCAGTAGGAACCATAAAGCCTATCAGCAGGAATGATATAACCAGTAGTAACTCATAACCACCAGTATGAATCAGAATATACAACCAGTAGGAACATAATGAAACCAGCAAGAACCAAGAAACCAGTAGGAATTACCGAGTGTGACCAGTATTAACTCCTGTCGTTTTCATAGTACTCGGATGAACCCAAAAATCAAGCAAACAACATTGTTTATGTCCAATAATCATGCATCCATATTCCAACAATCACACGCAATCAAATTTTGTAGGACCTGTTGCTTCCAAAATCCACACGATGATTGAAAGTACGTCCAATATAAAATAAGTATTTAATTCACATACCAGAATTAACGCACTCATTTGTTGACCATCATGAGTCAAACTTCGTAGTTTCTGTTTTGAAAACGTGACTCGCTCAGCCAGCGAATCATAAAGCTCCACCTGACAATACCCTTTTGATTGTTTGCAATAGATAACGACAACGGTGATAATATTAATTCCACACGACACAAATCTTCATTCAAATTCATCTCATGGCCCAACGCAAGCAATAAATGACAACGAATCTTCACATCGATCATGTTTCATTACTTCTTTTAAATTGCTTTGTCAATTAGTGGGACATCACCTCTCGTCACATTGCTGCTGTTTGTTGATGCTGCTTCATCATTATCATACGATCTGCTGCCATACACGAATTAGGGTTCGGGGAGAAACCCTGCTGCCTTTTAATAATAATAACAGAAAAATAAATTACACAGGAAAACCTTATTAAACCCTAGATCGAGAGCCACGAGGCTCTGATACCAATTGTGGAATCCAAGATCTGGACTCAACTAGGGTAATATAACAATGATTGATAAGCACAGCGGAATATAAAGAACAAGAACACAATCATGTTACTAATAAGGTTTTCTTTATTAAACACAATAAAGAACTAACTACTACTACTACACTACACACGCTCTATGCGTTTCTTAGACTCTCATTGGAGAAGTCTGCTATGAATGGATGGATTGTAACCTAGACGCCTATCCTCTTTATATAGTAGAGGATGGTTACAAACCCTAGCTTACTAACAAAGCTAACTATTACATATTTGGTCCTTCATTGTTTCTTCTTTCTTCATTTCGTCTAATAGGTTTTGTAATCTTTAAATCTGTAATTCCCAACATTGAGGATAATTCGCTTTAACATGTTTGACTATATCCCTAAGGACGAAAGCTTCTTCCTGAGTGTGCTTAATATAGGAGGAGTGAGCAATCGGGGTGGTCTTATAAAACCTGTTTGGTGGTGATGTTAGTGGTGGAGTAAAAAGTTGATGTGATGCTAAGTTGGTGGCGGTGATTTTGGTCATTGTTACACTCGGCCTTATGCTAACCAAAAGGTGGCCCTCACTAAAGGTGGCCCTCACTTATCTGTTTAAGGTAGCGTGTGCTATCTAAAGTAATGAATACTTGATAGCAATATGCAGAAAATGTAAGCAAAGGGCTTATTGGCAAAATAAAGATCTTATTTATTACATTAAGAGCATCGTAAAGCTTTTTAATAGGTTTATAAAATGTCAAGTCATAAACTTATAAAGCTTTTGATAATATAAACCTTATATCACTATGTATAAATCTTTTACAACAATGTGAAATGTTCAACCATAACACATGCATTAAATTATGAATAGGTCTAGGATCTTGGACCTCTTCATGTCACATAGATATAAACTATAAGCTCACTATGATTGAAACAAAAGATAAACATTTTCATGAGTTTTAAACCTTTTCATAAACCTCCCATTGTGGATGCCCTAAGAATGATGGATCAAAATCTCAAACATGAAATAAAAACACGATAACAACCAATAACATCATAATTATGGGCGGACAACTATTTGCAGCAGAAATTTCAGAACTATATTTTAGTGTGTAATCTTTAAAAAAACCCTCTCAAATTTCATAAAAGATCCATTTAGGAAAATAACAGAATGACCGTTAGTTTTTTAATGGAAGTGACAAAAAAACCAAAATCGGTTAAAAAACGCAACTTTTCAAGCTAGCGACTCTCATCCTGATGCCTTCACCAAATATGGCTAGAAAGTAGATTTTTTAGACGAAAAGTGTGACTTCTTAGTGTATGCGCAAACGGCGTTACCAAAACCTATTGACGTCGTCTGAATCATAAAGCGACGACGTCACAAGAAGGGAAGACGGCGTCACAAGAAGTGAAGACGGTATCACGATTAGCCGAAAGAAGAAACCCTAAAGAGATTCGACGAGCTGACAGTGTCACAAAGCCCTAACGACGCCGTTAGAACCCAAGTTCTTTAAATACAACCCCTTTGTTCTCATAATTCACGGAAACTTGGGAGAACTTTTGGTGGAGTTACTTTGGATGATTTTTAGGGTTTTCTAACCCTCTTGTACTCACATACTCACATGTTTAACTAAAGTGAAGTCTTTCCATCCATTTAATCATTCAATATGTCTAAGTGTTGTTTGATTTTATGTTGTTCTTCGCTTTCTATTAACATGCTAGGATAAATTAATTAGTGTTTGTTTATGAGTGCATGTAACCTTGTTGTGATCTTTAATTTTATTGCTTCTTCTTAGTGGTGTGCACGTTAGGCTCTAGAAAACTATCTATAAGATACTACATTAGCATAAACGTCTAGGGAAACGTTATTAGGTTAGATAAAGCCTTCAACTAGTTCTTCATAACT
>BQNB010065050.1:3496-33203 GCA_026074375.1 Tanacetum coccineum
TCTTAGATGCATGATCTAATCTACACTTGGATTCTTATATCTTGTATACTTTATAAAGATTATTTTGAACTCATAACCCTTTTTGAGTACACACCGTCCTCGCAAAGGTAATCATTGAGAAAGAAGTTATGAAACCTAGTTGTCATATTTCATATTCATGGAAAAATGTATGACAATTAATTATCTTTATATAATTAATGCGTGTAGAAAAGAAAATTTAATCATAGTTGATTGCTTGAGCATGATTAAAAACTCTTATCATTAGTCAGGCATTAATATGTATGCAATTTTGCCCTTATGAGTCTTTCTTCAAAAGAAACTCACTCTAACCTCATAGTTTTACTGTTTGGTGAAAGATCAATAAAGCTCAAAACATTGATTTTTTTAAAGACTACATCTTATCATTCATAGTTCTAAGTCTTCGACATGAAAAGACGATGTCCTAACCACTGGACGAAAGGGACCAAAAAGCCATTCTTCATATACCGCTCCGTGGGCTCCGAGAATAGAAGTGGTTCGTTTTCTTTCTATACGAAATTAAAGATTTCGTTTGTGTTCATGTTGGCGATTTCAGATGTCAATTCGGCGGTTCGTCCCCCCTTCCTACGGGTTCCCCCACCCCCCTGAATAAGTAAGGCCCCGCTCTTTCTAATCAAAAAAAAAGAGGGGCGAAGCGCCCGTTTGAAGTGGCGAAGGCCTATGCTACAGTAAGAAAAAAAGTCGGTTTCGGTTACGAAGTCACTTAGTCGAACTATAAAGAAAGGGAGGCTAAGGTTACGAAGTAAGGTCAACTGGTTAAGGAAAGCTCAGGTTATGAAAAAGTTTAGCCGTTAATTAATTAATTAAGTAGTAGTGAGACGTCGGTACGGAGTTGCGTCAGCTGTGGATATAGACTAGGCTAAGGGGCGGACTTCATCTCTTCTATTCTCTTCACTTACACCTTACACTTCTGCTGAGTCTAACGAGGCTCAGGTGCGGAGCCTTCCACTGTCACTGTGGACCGAGACTACGCAAAGGTAGAACATCATAGAAACTTCGCCGACTTTCTCATAAACCTTGATTTCGCTACGCTCAATAAGAAGCCGGAATAGCTGAAATTGGTTCGTGTTCCGTTTCCAAAGTCAGTCGTCTTTACCCAAGTGTGAACTTCAGACGACTCTCAAGCGGTTCCATTCCTTCTTACTGTACTTCTGGGTCAACCCAACCCGAATGGGAGGAAGGGGGTCAGCCAAACAGCGGTCCACTTTGTACGTTTGCTGAGCAGACCAATCAGTCATTTTTTTTATAAAAAGAAAAAGGAAGGGAACTTCTCACCGAAGGAGGCAGTAGGAATGAAGGAGGCGGGAAGCTACCGCTTCTAGAATGGTTGCTTATCCTTCACTTTTTTTAGAGCGTATCGCTATTCAAAAAAAAAGTTGATGTAATCGGAAAAATGGTTACGGTTGCGGAAACCAGAGAAAGTCGGGAACCACCGGTTACCTTTTGAATCAAAGTAGCGACGAGCCGAGTATTACGACTACAGGGGGAGAAGCAAAGCTTCGTAGACAGCTTCGCTTCCTCGTCGCTTCTTTCTAGCGACCAGCTTCTCAAGTGGGTGGCTTGGTAAGCAAGCTACCTTCAGCATCGGTAAAATCCCTATCAATAATAGGCCGGAATGGCGGGGAAGGAAGCCCTCCCTACTTCAATGGAAAGGGGGGAAGAGCCCTTTTTTCACAGCCGCTCCTCTACAACTACCTTTCGCCCAACATGATCACGAACGAAGACAGAGAATTGCGTAGATAGGAGGACGAAACGAACCAACCCACTTGTCCTGATCGGAACGATTGAAGAAAGAAAGAGAATGGTGTCCCCTTTCGCCCAGGGGACATCGTCGGAGAACAATGTCGGGGACAGGGTGAGAACCTTCCGTTGCTTACACCCTTTAAGTGTTGGTTCTTCCGGGGATAGGTCTGGTTTCAAGATCTATGAACAAGAGAGATCCCTAAATCTCCATTTGAAAAAAGAGATGAATAGATAAGGCGAAGCCAGCTGAAGGAAGGGCGCTAACGAGCAAGAAAACGGATGCGCTAACGCGCAACGGCTTTCCTTTCTCTGATAGAGGCTCGCTTCTTCAATTCAAGTTCAGCTTGCTGCTTTTCATTTTGATAGGAGTAGGTGCTTGCTGCTCGCTCGCTGTCTACTAAATGAGCCTTTACTGCCCGCCCGGCCCCTCTCTTTAATCTTAAGTAAAGTGAAGTCAAATCAATGAAGTGAACAGCCCAACCTCTTTGTTTGAAGCTTTGTTTCACCTAATTCGGAAAGAGAACAATAGACTTGCAACTATAGTATAAGAAAAAGCTTCTCTTTGATAGCGGTCATAGGGGAGTTCAGAAAGGGTCTGATCGTAGATAGAGACTGAAACCTGTGCGGGGGTAGGGGCGGATGTAGCCAAGTGGATCAAGGCAGTGGATTGTGAATCCACCACGCGCGGGTTCAATCCCCGTCGTTCGCCCATCAATAAATGGACCATTTATTACGGAGACAGAAGACAAACCTAGAAAGCTTTTTTTCTGCAAGTCATCTCGAGGCTTCAAACGCATCCAAGCAATTGGTATCCGATTGAAGCATAGAAATAGATTCGCGTCGCCTACTTGCTGAAAGCACAAATGAAATGGCCGATCCTGAATTCTATGAAGTTTTTAAGACCTTTTTGAGTTCATAATGAATGAAATGAACCCCCGGATGAGGAGCAAATCTCCCCTCCCTTTTACTAAATCATGGTGAGCCCCTAGTAGTTTACCGGACAAATTGAGTTGTCGTGGAGAAGGGGACTCATTGTACTGAAAAAGCTATTGCTAGTGCTGTACTGACTTACGAACAAGCAGTCCAAGGCCTTACCTGGCGAACAGCCTTCCTTACCGAAGAATAAGCAGCTATTTGATCCACTATAGTTCGAAAGGTCTTTCAGTGCCCGAGTTCAGTGACGGCAACAACTCACTAGTCGAAAAAGACGCAGCTAGTCTTGGTATCAAGGCATCTTTCCTTTGCTGAAGAAGGAATAGCCAACTCCAGGTAAATGCTTTTCCCAGCTCAAAGGCGATGACTAGTAGATTCGGGGGTACCTATAAAGCGAACAAATGTTCCCACGGTCATGATTGTTGACTAAACAGCCCTTTCTCTGATTCCCCTTGCCGACTCTGAACTAACTCATGCTTGAATGTGAACAACCGATAGAAAGCAGCATTCTACTAATTGGATTACCTTCTGCCTTTTATAGTAGGAATTTCTCTCTCGAACCGGCTAGGAACCCGAGAAAGGAGAATGTTCAAAGCTTTCAGCGGGCTAGTATAGTCGTCTTCTTGCTGTTGTTGAAGTTGTGATCAGCTTAGCAGTAAAGAGCTCTTGTTTAGCGAGAGTCGTATTCGGATTCTGCTTGAGCGGCCTTCTCTGAGTTACGGCAAAGGTATTTCGGTAAGCCTCGTCATCTAGTATGACCAAAGCATTCACCCTGTCTCTATCCGGGGGCATAGACTGGACTTAGTGAGGTGAGGTAGCTTAGGATGATGAAACCGTACCTTCTCACTTTCTTGCTGGCTTGACTTCTTGACTTAGAGCTTTCACGTGGCAATCGTTGATGGAAAAAAGAGTGAGAAAAGAAAGAGGTAGTTGACAGAGGTAGAATCGGCATCTGTCTCGCCTGCAGGAAAGCTTGACTTGAGCAGATAGGACACTGCGCAATCAACAGACATACTCGCGAAGAAAGCACCTACCCAGGTGGTACAACACAGCCTCGATCCTCATAAGAAAGCACCGGAACAACACTGCCTCATCTCGTTCACTCACAGAAGACCTTGCCTAGCTCTACTATCTTTCGGAAGCCTTTAGCTTGTTCCTTCGCAGTGAATCTTGGGCTAGAGAGCTTTTCTTTCTTCTTTCCTTAACAGTCGAGCTATATCATCCTGAATTAGCTATTTCTTTAGCTATAGCTTTGCCCTTCTCTTTTTTCTATTGCTTTTTTCTCTTTAGCTTGTTTTATCTGTTGAGAATCTGGAGTAAAAGGATTCGAACCTTTGCATGCCGGTACCAAAAACCGATGCCTTACCACTTGGCTATACTCCATATGGCCTGGGTGAGAGGGGGAAGCGAAGAACGAGCCGTGCAAGGCTGGCCCTTGTGTTTGGTTTGCACTATTTCAAGTTAATAAACAACTTTGGCAAATTGCATATTCACCCCTTGTGGTTTCTTAACAATGGAGTTGGCTTTGGAAGTTGACTGTGGAAACTGCAGTTGACTGAAGAAGGCTGAGGCATGATTTCTCTGGCTTCAGCTTTGAGTTCTTTAGCTTCTTGATCACTCATCCGTTCTCGTGCTCGTTTTTGACTGATTTCTTGTGATATTTGACATATCCATACCTGCACACATACAACTCAGATACAAGCACTTTTTTGCCATTTTTGATCTGTTTTGGGTTTATTTGGGCCTTTTTTAAGCATAAATAGATATGTGTAATCTACACTTATCAATGATGAATAGATAAGGCGAAGCCAGCTGAAGGAAGGGCGCTAACGAGCAAGAAAACGAATGCGCTAACGCGCAACGGCTTTCCTTTCTCTGATAGAGGCTCGCTTCTTCAATTCAAGTTCAGCTTGCTGCTTTTCATTTTGATAGGAGTAGGTGCTTGCTGCTCGCTCGCTGTCTACTAAATGAGCCTTTACTGCCCGCCCGGCCCCTCTCTTTAATCTTAAGTAAAGTGAAGTCAAATCAATGAAGTGAACAGCCCAACCTCTTTGTTTGAAGCTTTGTTTCACCTAATTCGGAAAGAGAACAATAGACTTGCAACTATAGTATAAGAAAAAGCTTCTCTTTGATAGCGGTCATAGGGGAGTTCAGAAAGGGTCTGATCGTAGATAGAGACTGAAACCTGTGCGGGGGTAGGGGCGGATGTAGCCAAGTGGATCAAGGCAGTGGATTGTGAATCCACCACGCGCGGGTTCAATCCCCGTCGTTCGCCCATCAATAAATGGACCATTTATTACGGAGACAGAAGACAAACCTAGAAAGCTTTTTTTCTGCAAGTCATCTCGAGGCTTCAAACGCATCCAAGCAATTGGTATCCGATTGAAGCATAGAAATAGATTCGCGTCGCCTACTTGCTGAAAGCACAAATGAAATGGCCGATCCTGAATTCTATGAAGTTTTTAAGACCTTTTTGAGTTCATAATGAATGAAATGAACCCCCGGATGAGGAGCAAATCTCCCCTCCCTTTTACTAAATCATGGTGAGCCCCTAGTAGTTTACCGGACAAATTGAGTTGTCGTGGAGAAGGGGACTCATTGTACTGAAAAAGCTATTGCTAGTGCTGTACTGACTTACGAACAAGCAGTCCAAGGCCTTACCTGGCGAACAGCCTTCCTTACCGAAGAATAAGCAGCTATTTGATCCACTATAGTTCGAAAGGTCTTTCAGTGCCCGAGTTCAGTGACGGCAACAACTCACTAGTCGAAAAAGACGCAGCTAGTCTTGGTATCAAGGCATCTTTCCTTTGCTGAAGAAGGAATAGCCAACTCCAGGTAAATGCTTTTCCCAGCTCAAAGGCGATGACTAGTAGATTCGGGGGTACCTATAAAGCGAACAAATGTTCCCACGGTCATGATTGTTGACTAAACAGCCCTTTCTCTGATTCCCCTTGCCGACTCTGAACTAACTCATGCTTGAATGTGAACAACCGATAGAAAGCAGCATTCTACTAATTGGATTACCTTCTGCCTTTTATAGTAGGAATTTCTCTCTCGAACCGGCTAGGAACCCGAGAAAGGAGAATGTTCAAAGCTTTCAGCGGGCTAGTATAGTCGTCTTCTTGCTGTTGTTGAAGTTGTGATCAGCTTAGCAGTAAAGAGCTCTTGTTTAGCGAGAGTCGTATTCGGATTCTGCTTGAGCGGCCTTCTCTGAGTTACGGCAAAGGTATTTCGGTAAGCCTCGTCATCTAGTATGACCAAAGCATTCACCCTGTCTCTATCCGGGGGCATAGACTGGACTTAGTGAGGTGAGGTAGCTTAGGATGATGAAACCGTACCTTCTCACTTTCTTGCTGGCTTGACTTCTTGACTTAGAGCTTTCACGTGGCAATCGTTGATGGAAAAAAGAGTGAGAAAAGAAAGAGGTAGTTGACAGAGGTAGAATCGGCATCTGTCTCGCCTGCAGGAAAGCTTGACTTGAGCAGATAGGACACTGCGCAATCAACAGACATACTCGCGAAGAAAGCACCTACCCAGGTGGTACAACACAGCCTCGATCCTCATAAGAAAGCACCGGAACAACACTGCCTCATCTCGTTCACTCACAGAAGACCTTGCCTAGCTCTACTATCTTTCGGAAGCCTTTAGCTTGTTCCTTCGCAGTGAATCTTGGGCTAGAGAGCTTTTCTTTCTTCTTTCCTTAACAGTCGAGCTATATCATCCTGAATTAGCTATTTCTTTAGCTATAGCTTTGCCCTTCTCTTTTTTCTATTGCTTTTTTCTCTTTAGCTTGTTTTATCTGTTGAGAATCTGGAGTAAAAGGATTCGAACCTTTGCATGCCGGTACCAAAAACCGATGCCTTACCACTTGGCTATACTCCATATGGCCTGGGTGAGAGGGGGAAGCGAAGAACGAGCCGTGCAAGGACGCGGGGATATAGCAAGTAAGCAGAAAGGTTCTCCCTTTAGGACCGACTACAACAAGCTCACGACTCTAATAGAAAGAAAGGGTAAGCTCTCTGCTCTATTTGCTTGCAATGCTATGCCTATCAAAGTTGGCGAACGCTTCTGTAACCTTAGACTCGTTACGCTGTTCGACTGAACTCGTTGGCTCCACGTCCACCGAAAGTAGGTAACCTTCTTCACCGTTGGTTCCCGTAACCAAACCTTTCTTATCTGTTTTTTTCTTTCTTTCTGAAGGGCTTGCGGTTTATTACACCAAATTCAGTGAACTATTGAAGCTATCGAGAGAGTACCAAATGCTGACGGTAACGAAGGTTACCGGGCCGATGCGGCCGGTTACCGGGAACCTTTTGGTTCCCGGGAAACTACGTTCCCTTTGTAAAGTAGGCCTTTTTATAACTAATTAGAGTTGACATGAAATGGATCACGGAAGAAGACATAAAAGATGAATGAATGATTCAATCCCTTCCCACTCACACGGGTTCTTCTATTGAAGAGGTTCCCCGGGCGTACATAAGAGCGGAACCTAGATAGAACGCGGAGCACCGGCCCCGGCCGCCGATACAGTTACCATGCTTACCAGCTCTTACCATTGCCGCCTATAGATATAGATGGGAGGTAGGCGGGGCTAGCTTGCTTCTCTTCCCCTAGGCTACCTGCACATCTTATGTGCGAATAAAAGGAAGCGAGCGGCTCTTCGCTTAGTAGACGGCCGCCGGACGACGACCCCTTCTTGTTCTCGCCCAGCCGCTTCTTTTTTTTTTAGAATCCTAGACTAAAGAAGAAGACTCCTGAATCAGCGCAGGGAAAAATCCGCAAGCAGGAGAACTGTACTAACCTGCCGCCAGTTACTTTATCAGGGCTCCGCAGGAGAAGAAAGAAGGTCTGGGTCCAATTTCTAATGAAGCGAAGGTCCCCCTTACTCCCTATTCTCTCTTAAAGCTTTATAAAGCTCTAAAGTTGGTTAAGAACTATTGACTGTAAACGATAGCAGTTACAGTCACTCAATGGATATGCTCGCCTTTGGAATGAAGATGGATGAACAGGCACTTGAGCCTGGAACTGATGAAATTCGGGGAAAACATGGAACCGGTCACTATACCGGGGGGGCGAGACATGACCGCGACTTAAGATTCAAGTACCGTTGAAAAGACTAAAGGAACGGGGGAATGACTACCTGTAATAAAGCACAGGCTAATACGAGCCGACCAGAAGAAGCAAGGCTCTAGATTACCAGATCCTGGACACAATGTTCCTAGAGATGGAGAGCCCCTGCCTTTTCTAGCCTCTCCTTCTTGCTTGCTTACCTAGCTCTTGTCTTAGTGACTCTTCCTCTTTTCTAGGTTTTTCTGAGTGTGAAAACGGTAGATTTTGCATTTGCCAATGAATTGGATCCGCCTCGATTCAATCAATAATGGGATTCTTGGCTAGAGAAAGGTTCTGTGACATGGACGCCCAGCCCAACTCGGTCGGTCGGTTGGCCCACCTAAGATATTCAAAAATGATCGATCGATTTGATCAAATTTGAAAAAGTCTTTCTCACTATTCAGAACAGTGGAGCTTTCGATCAAGATGTTCTCGCCTCCCCCGTTTGGGCTCTCGCTCGAATCGGAACCTTTATGGGTAGGCTTTCGACTCAATCTAATAGCCTACCTATCGGGCGCCAATACAATAAAAGAGAAAGTTTGCGCATGGGCCCATTATCTGATGCAGAACCGATGCGAGAGGGAGAATCAATATGGGAGAAGGGGGGATTGAGAGCTTTCAAGAACCAGTGGAAAGGAAAGACTTGTTCCCTGCATTCCTTTCTTTCCAAAGAGAGTCATTAGTGCTAGGGCATAAAAGCTTTGATTGAATGAACGCCACCTTGCTTGTATTGTTTTCAAACAAATCCAATGTTGGGCCAAGCGTTGCCAGCCGGTAATAGCCGAAGGCAAAAAAGGGGGAGATAGAGAAGAGGAGATTCAGAATAGTCACTCCACTCCATGGATAGTGCACACAGATTCTTCTTTCATTTGCAATTCCTTTCGGGTCGGAAACGTGGGCTGCTGGTGGAATGAAACCTTCTCCCTCTTCTTCCGCTTTACAACCGGAATAAGGAACCTTAGAATTCACCCCGATGAAAAAATGGGATTTGAGAGGCTAGCGAATCGGAATTGTATGGAATGTCCTACTCCTGCCCGAGCTTTCCGATCAACCAATCCCCTATTTCAGGGACATCTGTGTTAGGTAGGCCCAGGGATCACTGATTAGTCGAATGAGCCCATCCCTCTGGCCTATCATTTGTTGGTCGATCCGGCTGGCGGCTCCTGCGTCTGGGGCCCCTTTATACTAGTTTGCTGCTAGGAGTCCCTCTAGTCGAATCCATAATCCATAGAAGTCCCAATAGAAATTGACTGACATGGCTCTTCCATCGACGATCTACTGCTCCCTCTTAGTTGCAGATGCCCATGCTTTGATTCGAAAGCCCTAGCCAGTGATGAATCCCCAGGAAGAGAGGACTATTGAATTCCTCCTCCCTTCAGTCCAGTTTGAACCCGTCCCAGCAACGAACACCTTCCTACTGCAAGGCTTTGCTCTGCCCTTCCACTAGAATCCACTCCGGGTCGGAGGAGCAGCTAATCCAACTTCTTGAGATATTGAAGAACGAACATTTGCTTGAATTCCTTGCCTCACCCTGAGATGAGAGGGAAGGTCGATTTGACTCGAATCCTGGACCTGATCTTTCATCCTACACCGGTTAATGATGCGATGGGAGAAGTTTGTCTTTTGTCATTTTTCATCAATGCTGGCCCAGTCGAGGTTCGTCCATGCCCAATCCCAATGGACAAACCTTAGCCCCTAGCTCTATAATCCACCCTACCCAGTCCCTGAAAGCCCTCCCGGGGCCTAGCCCTCTTTCTTCGAGTCTTAATTTCATCGTTGACGAACACCTGCGCTAATAAGACAAAGAGGGAGTCTATGCCTTGAATGAATCAGTAAAGTAACAACGGATTAGTGGAATGAGGGATCAAGAGACAGATAGGGGGAGAATGGCAATCATTGGTGGACCTTCCCTTGAACGAGTCACGGAGCTCTCAACGGAGTGGTTTAGGTTCTGGAATTCCATCTCTAGTTGGGGCTTTCGGTTCGAAGGTTATAAAATGTGGTGCGGGTTCATCTCTCTCGACCAGTTCAGCTTCAAGGGAGGGTGATCGAGGGGACCCAGACTTTAGATCTCTTCTCTATGGCGGGAGGTCTCTTTCGTATCAAGAGTGTTTTGGGGAGGCCAGGGAAGACGGATTGGATCGAGAGGCGATGCTTATACCTCTTCTTTATCGATAGGATTCCCATCATTTGCAGTCTCTCCGGCGAAGGAGATAAGGGCGAGGGACCGAACATGTTCTATCCTCAACCTCCATCCGTCATTAGTAATCTCAATTCGCTTTTCCTATTCACTAGTACAATGCGCGCTACAACTAGCAGCCCCTTACTAGTAAGGGAAAAGGCTAGCGCGCAAGGGCTGATGAAAAGCCAGCAACTTGTTAGGACTAGGTTTTGGCTTGCCCCTTTCTTCTTATTAGGAAGGTAGGTTTGGAACCCTATACAAGGGGCTGCTTGCTGCTCACCCCTATCTCTAAAGGGGCGCACACTCGTTACCACTAAACGACGAAGCCGGGAGCGGAAGGAGGGACTTGAACCCTCAACCTCAGCCTTGGCAAGGCTATGCTCTACCAATTAAGCTATTTCCGCCAGCTACGGTAGTGGCGAAGCACTACTGAGCAATTCACGTATCACTTGATACGGACGACTTCTGTTTTTCCGCCGGACCACAGTCTTGACCTCCGATCGAGCTACGAACACGAGTAGGTAGGCGGCTAGGGGGGGCGGCAGGGCTGCGCCTTTTCAATCAATCTCCGGCCGCTCCGCTATTGGTGCGAGCTGTAAGGAGTCTTGATCTCGAGTCAAGCTGGGGCGTCATCTGTCTTTTAAGTTCAGTCATTTCCTAAGACGGCTCCTCTTATTCTTTCTACGATAATCCAAACTGCAGCTCCACGAGTCTGCTCGGAACCAGTTGATTCCTGAGCCATTCGTTCTCTTTCACAGTCGAGCTATTTCATTCCTCTCGGTTGGCCTTTGCCATCCACTAGAGCAAGTAAGAGAACCTAGAGTGAATGAACTTAAAGAACCGCATGACCGGATTGTACACCGGCTATGTATATGGATGTGCATAAAGAAGGGACGGGGCCGGGGAAGAGAGAGGGAAGAAGCTGCAGCGGCACCTCACGAACTTCTTACTGGAGCAGTACTATAGGCATTTTTGAGTGTTTGGATGCACGTCTTTTGTTCATATTCCTGCGCAGTTAAGAGAGAAATTGCCCCCAAGGAAACCACTTGTGTCTTTCTTGGATATGCTCAGTCCGGGTATAGACGCTATGACGTGAAATCCAAGAGACTCGATGTATCCTTGAATGTTTTCTTTAATGGGGGCGCTTCATATTTTCCTTAACCTAATTAATAAGCCCCGGGGGAGAATGATGATGGAGAAGTATTGCGGCCTTCTCCTGTTCATCAACTCTAACCGCATTCTTCTGCAGTTGATGTTACGGATCAGCCTCACGCTTCAAGCAGCTTTGCTCAGCATCTTCTGCCGATTGTCAGCCTGTTCAGCTGACCTCAGAGGATTCCAGTCACCCGGCACAGCATGTTTATTCTCGGCAGCGATTACAGTCTCTTTCCCAGGGTCAGACTACTCCATAAGATCAGCAGTCTAGCCCAGTTGCTTCCCTTTTAGGCGCTTCCTCTAGTTAAAGAGTGAATTCAGGAGTTCCAGGCAGGCGATAGGGGCTTCGGGGGGATAACATGAATCGTATAAGCCTGAACCCTATTAGTTATGTGCTTCCCCCTTCAAGAGCTGGGCTACTACCCTAATCAAGTTCTTCCTAGCGTATAGTATTGGGCAGATTGAGTCTTTCTCTAATATAGTACCTAATAGTTAGATTAAGCATTAGGCGCAACTTCGACTATAAAGCATCCCGTTAATCTCTTCTCTTTCTGTCTTCAAGCTTCAAGCTTTTGCCTAGGAGCTCGGATTCCAGTCCTATCGGCAGCATAGTTGGAATTTCTTCCTGCGGCGAATAAAGGAAGAGAAAGGGCTCTCTAATGCCTTATTTGTACGATATGATGCAAGCAAGGAATCCTATTAGAGTGATGCAAGTCAGCCTATAAGATGAAACCGAAGATACTAAGCCTGGAATCAGTCGCTCTCTATGTCAATTTCTCTTTAGCAAGAAGCCCTGTGAGAGAGATCGAGAGGGAGGAGAGAGAAGGGGGGGAGGGAATAGAGGTAGGTAAGGAGAAAGGGAGGGGAAGAAAGAGGAGTAGGGTAGTAGTAAAGGCAGTAGAGTAAAGGTAAGAGGGAGGAGGAGGAAGAGAGAGGAATGGAGATAGGATGAAATAGAGAGAGAGGGGAGGAGAAAGCAGGAAAGAGAGAAAGCGGGGAGAGGGAGGTAGAGAGGGGTGGGCGGGAGGGGATAGGTAGAGTAGAGAAGGAAAAGAGGGGTAGGAGGGGGGAAGAAAGGTGGGGATAGGGAGCCCAGGAGAAGAGAGGGGCGAGCGAGAAGGGCGTAAAGGAAGGGGCTAGGGAGTAAGGGCAGAGGGGGGTAGATAAAAATGAGGAGGGTAGAAGAGAGGGGAGGTAAGGGAGGGAGGTAGAAAGGTAGGGGGGAGAGGAAGAGAGGGAGGGAAAGTAGAGTGGGGTAGGGTAAAGGGGGTATAAGTAGGAGGGAGTCGAAGGGGGAGGGAGAGAGAGGGAGGTAGGGGGTAGGAGCCAGGAGGAGAAGGAGAGGGAGAGGGGAGTAAGAGAGGGAGAAAAGTGGAGGGCCCCAGCTAGCGGAGAGGGTCAAGAAGAGTATAGGGAGGCAAGGACAAAAGAGAAAGAGAGGTAGGGAGAGAGATAGAGGTAGGGCAGGGAGGAAGGAGGAGGAGATAAGGGGGAGAGGGTATGGTAGCAGAGTTAGGAGCAAAGAAAGGGAGGAAGGAGAAGGAAGGAGGAGAGAAGAAAGTAATAGAAGTAGAGGAAGGGAGAGGAGGAGAGAGGGGGAATAGGGGAAGGGAGAGTAGAAGAGGCAAAAAGGAGACGGGGAGGTAGCAGGGGAGGATAGTTAGAGGAAGGAGAGAAGGGGAGGAGAAGAGGTAGAGAGGCGGGAGAGAGAGGGAGAGAGGAGAAAGGGCGGAGAGGGAGAGATAGAGAGAGGGGAGGGGGAGGAGGAGAGAGAGGGGGAGAGTAGGGGAGGAGAGAAGTAGAGGTAGGAGGGTAAGGAAGGGGGAGTAGATAGAAAGGAGGGGATGTAGAAATAGAGGGGAGGAGAGGAGGGAGAAGTAGGAGAGCGGTCTAGGGTAGAAGTAGATAATAAGAGGGGGTAGGAGGTGAGGGTAAGTAGAGAAAGTAGAGAAGCAGAGGGAGGAGGGAGGGGAAGAGGGAGGCAAAGCATAGGAGGTGGGAAGAGGGAAGTTATCGGGCAGCCGGCCCTAGGGCTAGTAGAGAGAGGGAGATAAGTAAGGGTGGGCAGGGAGGAAAGTAAGAGAGAGGATAGAGAGAGAGCAGAGGGATGGAAGGGGAAAGTAATAGAAGGTAGAAAGAGGAGTAGGATAAAGGGGGAGGGAGAGGAGGAGGAGAGAGCAGGCGTAGGATGTAGAGAAAAGAGAGGCAGAGGGAAAAGGAGAGAGGGGGGGGTAGAGTGGAGAGTAAGGGAGGGGGGGGGAGAGGAGAAGGGAGGGAAGGAAAAAAAAAAAGCAAAGGAGGGAGAGAGGGCCATGGTGAAGATAGAAGGGGCATAGCGGTAAGGAGAGAGGTAGGGAGAGGAGAGGAGTAGGGAAGTTAAGAGGGGGGAGGAGAGAGGAGGGAAGGAAGGAGGAGATTAGGTAGTAGGGGAGATAGAGGAAGGGAAGGACGGAATAGGAGAGGAGAAGAGAAGAGGGGTAGAGGGGGGGAGAGAGGCGCGAGAAAGAGGAGAAAGGATTAGGGTAGGGTATAGGGGGAGACAAGAGGAAGAGAGTAAGAGGGGGGAGAGGAGGGAAGAGAGGTAAGGAGAGGAGAGGAGAGGAGAGGTAGAAGAGAGTGGGGGAGAATAAATAGAGGAGGAAGGGGGAGGTAGGAAGAGAGGGGGAGAGGGGTAGGAGAGAGAAAAGGGAGGAGAAAGAGAGGGGTAGGAGGAGTCAGGGGGAGAGGAGAGGGGAGGTAGGAGAGAGGAACAATAGAAGTAAGAGAGAGGGGAAGAGTAGAGGGTGGGAGAAAGAAAGAGATCGTAGAGAGGCAGAGTTAAGAGGCGTAGAAGAAAAGGTAGAGGAGTAGGTGAGGGAGAAGGGGAAGGGGGGAGGGTACGGTGACGGATATCATCGAGGACGATTGGGGTCGGACGCCGTACTCTGAGGACAGGCCCAAGATACGTGAAGGAGAGACGGATCCTGGCGGAGAGATGGGGGAAGGAGAAGCCCAGAGGAGGCCCGAGGAGGAGGTCAGTAGAGGTAGGAGAGCTAGGAGAGAAAGTGAGGAGGTATAGCTAATAGGGGAGGGGGGAAGAGAGAGGAGAAGATAAGAGGAAGCAGGAGGGTAGAAAAGTCAGGAGGAGCGAGAGAGGGTAGGGTATGAGCAGGCTGGAGTAAAAAAGTAGCGTTGTAAAGGACTAGAAGGAGAGGAAAGGCAGGGAGGAAGGAAGAGGGGGTAGGCCGGAAGTAGTAAGGGGATAAAAGGAGGAGGTAGAGAGAGGGGACGAGGAGAGCACATCGTAGGTAGAGAGAAGAGAGTAGCGGAGAGGGAAGGAAATAGGGGGGAGAGGGAGGAGGGGGGAGCCCAAGAGAGGGCAGAAAGAAGGAAGCAGGTAGGGGGGGAGAGGGGAGGGTAGAGAGAGAGGGGCCTTAGGATAAGTATAAGAAAGTAAGGGAAGGAAGAGTAGTAAGGAGCATAGAGAAAGAGGAGAGATTAGAAAAGAAAAGGGAGCTAGTAGGGAAAAGGTAGGGGGAGAAGTTAGGGAAGAGGAAGCGAGGCGAAGGGCAATAAGGGAGTAAGAGGCCCGAAAGAGTAAGAAGGAGAGGGTAGGCAGTAGGGAGCAAGTAGGGTAGAGGGGAGGAGAGAGGGTAGGGGGCCCGAGAGATAATAAGAAGGAAGATGATGAGGAGGAGAGGGGAGAGGGAGGAGAGGAAGAGGAGGTAGAGAGGATATGGAATGAAGGAATAGGAGAAGGAAGAAGAGTAGGAGGAGGTAAAGGAGGAAGAGGGGAGAGAGAGGGGAGAGTAGGGAAGGGATAGAGAAGGGAGAGGCCCGCGGAGGGAAAGGGAGGAGAGGATAGAGAGAGGAGGGAGAGAGGTAAAAGGAGAAGAGGAGAAATAGGGAGAAGAGAAGAGCCAGGAGAGAGAGGAGGGGCGGGGGAGAAAGAGAGGGAGGGGGAGGGGAAGGTAGGAGGTAGGGAAGAGGAGGCGGGAGGGGAGTAGGAAAGGGTAGAGCGAGAGGGTAGCGTAGGGAGAGGAGGAAAGGTAGAAGGGGGAGAGGAGGATAGGGGAGGAGAGATAAGGAGAGGAAAGAGAAAGGAAGAATAGTAGAGAGAAGGAGGAGAGAGGAGAGAGGAAAAGGGGATAAGGGAGTAGGGAGAGATGGAGGAAATGGGAAGAGGGGGCCATAAAGGAGCGGAAGGGGGGAAGGCCCGAGAGAGAAAAGAGTATATGTAAAGAGGGAAGGGAGAGTAAGGGGAGGGGAGGGAGAGTAGAAGGAGTAGAGGGGGGGGAGGAAAAGGGAGAGAGGAGAAGGGAAAGAAGAAAAGAGCGAGAGGAGGGGAGGGAAGTAGTAAGCAGCCCCCAAGGGAGCAGGAAGAGGGGGAGAGGAAAAGGGGGAAAAAGGAAAGGGAGGAGAGGGAGAGTAGAGGAAAGAGCCACATAAGTAGAGGAAAAGAGAGGGGGGGAGGGAGAGGAGGAGAAAATTGGGAGGAGAGAGGAGGAAGGAGAGATAGAGAAGGGTAGGAGGAAGGGGGGAGGGAGAAATAATAGGGGAGAGAGTATAGAGAGGAAGGGAGGGGGGGGGGGAGTAGAGAGAGAGGGGTAGTAGAGGGGAGAGGGAGCAGCTAGGGAGAAGGCCTGTAGTAAGGGGAGGAAGATAGAGGGGTAGGAAAACGAGGAGGAAGAAGCCCCCGGAAGGAAGGAAGAGAAGGAGGGGGGCCCAGTAGAGGAAGTAGAGGCGGAGATAGAGGGAAGAGAGGGAGGAGGGAGAAGAGGGGAAGCAGAGAGAAGAAAGAAATAGAAGGAGGGGAGGGGAGCGGCGGGGGTAAAGGTAGGGGGGCAGGGAGCGAAAAGATTAAAGAGAGGGAGGAAGTAAGGGAAGGGAAGATAAGGAGAGGGATAGGATGGGCCAAGAGAAGGAGAGGGAGTAAAGGGCCAAAGGGATAGAGACGATGAGGCAGGCGGGAGGGAGGTAGAAAGGGAAGGAGGAGTCGACTCAATCTAATAGCCTACCTATCGGGCGCCAATACAATAAAAGAGAAAGTTTGCGCATGGGCCCATTATCTGATGCAGAACCGATGCGAGAGGGAGAATCAATATGGGAGAAGGGGGGATTGAGAGCTTTCAAGAACCAGTGGAAAGGAAAGACTTGTTCCCTGCATTCCTTTCTTTCCAAAGAGAGTCATTAGTGCTAGGGCATAAAAGCTTTGATTGAATGAACGCCACCTTGCTTGTATTGTTTTCAAACAAATCCAATGTTGGGCCAAGCGTTGCCAGCCGGTAATAGCCGAAGGCAAAAAAGGGGGAGATAGAGAAGAGGAGATTCAGAATAGTCACTCCACTCCATGGATAGTGCACACAGATTCTTCTTTCATTTGCAATTCCTTTCGGGTCGGAAACGTGGGCTGCTGGTGGAATGAAACCTTCTCCCTCTTCTTCCGCTTTACAACCGGAATAAGGAACCTTAGAATTCACCCCGATGAAAAAATGGGATTTGAGAGGCTAGCGAATCGGAATTGTATGGAATGTCCTACTCCTGCCCGAGCTTTCCGATCAACCAATCCCCTATTTCAGGGACATCTGTGTTAGGTAGGCCCAGGGATCACTGATTAGTCGAATGAGCCCATCCCTCTGGCCTATCATTTGTTGGTCGATCCGGCTGGCGGCTCCTGCGTCTGGGGCCCCTTTATACTAGTTTGCTGCTAGGAGTCCCTCTAGTCGAATCCATAATCCATAGAAGTCCCAATAGAAATTGACTGACATGGCTCTTCCATCGACGATCTACTGCTCCCTCTTAGTTGCAGATGCCCATGCTTTGATTCGAAAGCCCTAGCCAGTGATGAATCCCCAGGAAGAGAGGACTATTGAATTCCTCCTCCCTTCAGTCCAGTTTGAACCCGTCCCAGCAACGAACACCTTCCTACTGCAAGGCTTTGCTCTGCCCTTCCACTAGAATCCACTCCGGGTCGGAGGAGCAGCTAATCCAACTTCTTGAGATATTGAAGAACGAACATTTGCTTGAATTCCTTGCCTCACCCTGGACCTGATCTTTCATCCTACACCGGTTAATGATGCGATGGGAGAAGTTTTTCTTTTGTCATTTTTCATCAATGCTGGCCCAGTTGAGGTTCGTCCATGCCCAATCCCAATGGACAAACCTTAGCCTCTAGCTCTATAATCCACCCTACCCGGTCCCTGAAAGCCCTCCCGGTGCCTAACCCTCTTTCTTTGAGTCTTAAGCTGCTTTCATCGTTGACGAACACCTGCGCTAATAAGACAAAGAGGGAGTCTATGCCTTGAATGAATAAGTAAAGTAATAACAGATTAGTGGAATGAGGGATCAAGAGACAGATAAGGGGAGAATGACAATCATTGGTGGACCTTCCCTTGAACGAGTCACGGAGCTCTCAACGGAGTGGTTGGTTCTGGAATTCCATCTCTAGTTGGGGCTTTCGGTTCGAAGGTTATAAAATGTGGTGCGGGTTCATCTCTCTCGACCAGTTCAGCTTCAAGGGAGGGTGATCGAGGGGACCCAGACTTTAGATCTCTTCTCTATGGCGGGAGGTCTCTTTCGTATCAAGAGTGTTTTGGGGAGGCCAGGGAAGACGGATTGGATCGAGAGGCGATGCTTATACCTCTTCTTTATCGATAGGATTCCCATCATTTGCAGTCTCTCCGGCGAAGGAGATAAGGGCGAGGGACCGAACATGTTCTATCCTCAACCTCCATCCGTCATTAGTAATCTCAATTCGCTTTTCCTATTCACTAGTACAATGCGCGCTACAACTAGCAGCCCCTTACTAGTAAGGGAAAAGGCTAGCGCGCAAGGGCTGATGAAAAGCCAGCAACTTGTTAGGACTAGGTTTTGGCTTGCCCCTTTCTTCTTATTAGGAAGGTAGGTTTGGAACCCTATACAAGGGGCTGCTTGCTGCTCACCCCTATCTCTAAAGGGGCGCACACTCGTTACCACTAAACGACGAAGCCGGGAGCGGAAGGAGGGACTTGAACCCTCAACCTCAGCCTTGGCAAGGCTATGCTCTACCAATTAAGCTATTTCCGCCAGCTACGGTAGTGGCGAAGCACTACTGAGCAATTCACGTATCACTTGATACGGACGACTTCTGTTTTTCCGCCGGACCACAGTCTTGACCTCCGATCGAGCTACGAACACGAGTAGGTAGGCGGCTAGGGGGGGCGGCAGGGCTGCGCCTTTTCAATCAATCTCCGGCCGCTCCGCTATTGGTGCGAGCTGTAAGGAGTCTTGATCTCGAGTCAAGCTGGGGCGTCATCTGTCTTTTAAGTTCAGTCATTTCCTAAGACGGCTCCTCTTATTCTTTCTACGATAATCCAAACTGCAGCTCCACGAGTCTGCTCGGAACCAGTTGATTCCTGAGCCATTCGTTCTCTTTCACAGTCGAGCTATTTCATTCCTCTCGGTTGGCCTTTGCCATCCACTAGAGCAAGTAAGAGAACCTAGAGTGAATGAACTTAAAGAACCGCATGACCGGATTGTACACCGGCTATGTATATGGATGTGCATAAAGAAGGGACGGGGCCGGGGAAGAGAGAGGGAAGAAGCTGCAGCGGCACCTCACGAACTTCTTACTGGAGCAGTACTATAGGCATTTTTGAGTGTTTGGATGCACGTCTTTTGTTCATATTCCTGCGCAGTTAAGAGAGAAATTGCCCCCAAGGAAACCACTTGTGTCTTTCTTGGATATGCTCAGTCCGGGTATAGACGCTATGACGTGAAATCCAAGAGACTCGATGTATCCTTGAATGTTTTCTTTAATGGGGGCGCTTCATATTTTCCTTAACCTAATTAATAAGCCCCGGGGGAGAATGATGATGGAGAAGTATTGCGGCCTTCTCCTGTTCATCAACTCTAACCGCATTCTTCTGCAGTTGATGTTACGGATCAGCCTCACGCTTCAAGCAGCTTTGCTCAGCATCTTCTGCCGATTGTCAGCCTGTTCAGCTGACCTCAGAGGATTCCAGTCACCCGGCACAGCATGTTTATTCTCGGCAGCGATTACAGTCTCTTTCCCAGGGTCAGACTACTCCATAAGATCAGCAGTCTAGCCCAGTTGCTTCCCTTTTAGGCGCTTCCTCTAGTTAAAGAGTGAATTCAGGAGTTCCAGGTGTTAAACAAATCTAAAAAGATCAAAAAATCTTGGAAAAACTATTCAACCCCCCTTCTAGTTTTCCACAAATTAAGCTATTTCTGCCAGCTACGGTAGTGGCGAAGCACTACTGAGCAATTCACGTATCACTTGATACGGACGACTTCTATTTTTCCGTCGGACCACAGTCTTAATCTCCGATCGAGCTACGAAAACGAGTAGGTAGGCGGCTAGGGGGCGGCAGGGCTGTACCTTTTCAATCAATCTCCGACCGCTCCGCAATTGGTGCGAGCTGTAAGGAGTCTTGATCTCGAGTCAAGTTTGGGCGTCATCTGTCTTTTAAGTTCAGTCATTTCCTAAGACGGCTCCTCTTATTCTTTCTACGATAATCCAAACTGCAGCTCCACGAGTCTGCTCGGAACCAGTTGATTCCTGAGCCTCTTTCTATGGGTCGAAACGGGTCGAGTTGGATCTTCACAAAGGATTTTATGTTGTCTATAAAAAGTTGGTGTCGCATGTTGTACTATCAATTCAATAACTTCTGATTGAAACGGGCCGAGTTGGATCTTCACAAAGGATTTTATGCAGTTTTGCTCCATTTGACCATTTTTTGGCAAACTTCGAATTTACAGAACATAACCCCAGTTGACCCATTGATAGCTAAATAGGTTGTTACTGTCATCTTAATTTAGAAGAAAATACGAGGAATGATTCAGACTCAATTTTACATGCAGACATCTTGAAGTTGAAAATTTCGTAAATTATTGTCTTCCAGTATGTTTGATTTACATGTACAGTATATACTAATACTTTTTTTAGGTTTCTTATCAGGTTTCCGGATAAAAGCTGTGTGTTAAGTGAAGAAAGAGAGATCCGTCAAGAAAAAATAGATTTAAAACAGTTGTAAAGGAACGGAAACCACCTATTATGTCTGTTATTTCCCTCTCGAGACGTTGTTCTATTGTTAAATGATAAAACACATATTTGAATGATGGAATTCTACGAGTGTTAAATCTGTATGTTCTATCATCAATTATTTGCTCACTTGTACCGCAAACAATAATAACCAACGTTTATGTCATACGCGGAACTAAAGTCACGTGTGAGGCACGAGAAATGTGATTAGAGAATTCACGCACAAGGCACGTGAGAGGCCAACCAACCCACAACATAGTAATTATAAAAAGGTTAGGGTCTCTTAATGAGGATTCAATGACAAATGATAGAACTTTAAATACTCGGGTATGAAACTAGTATGAAAGAATATCAAAGTCAATTTGAAAAGTTGCTTACTCAAGTAAACATTACCAGATCATTAGTTAGTATGTTTATTGTTGGTCTACTTGCTTATATTGAACTAAATGTGAGAATGTTTTTATATTGAACTAAATGTGAGAATGTTTAGCCCTAAATCACTAGCTGATGCTTTTCGTTTAGCAAATTTGCAACAAGCTACATCGGCCGTTGTTAAAAAGAAAAGTACTCCATTATTGCCAATTCCGGGCAACACTCGTCTGTATGCAAAATGGAAAGTAGCTTTTCCAAACAGGACGACCAATACTTTTGCTTTGCCTACACCAAACACTCATAATGTAACCAATTTTGGCTACACCTAGAAAACAGTTGAGTCAAAAAGAATTTGCTGAAAAAAAGGCTAAGAACTTGTGTAATCTTGTGAGGTAATGTGATAAAAACATGAAACAATAACTTACAAGCCTTAGAAAACTAGTTCTATTTCTTCAACATGTTTTGCTTATACAAAAGAGGAAGATATGGTCCAAATCATTTGAAAATAAACTTAAGTGTATATAGGTGCATACACATACTAATGTTCATGAATGTTGCTAGTATAAATTAAAGGAAAATGATTGGGATAACTAATTCATGAGACTAATCATATGCCTACTCCATTTATTGTTGTACATGTGAATTCCGCTATTTTTTTGTTTTAAAATACACCATTGATCATGCCACATGTATCAAGATTCAAATTAGGTATGTCAATTAGATTTCCAAAATAAACCTTTTTCCAAAACTCAAAACAAATGTTTAAGTTGGCCCAGCCCAATAAACCAATCTTAACCTATATAAAACAAGGTTTTTGAAACCTAATCTTGGCCCAAAAAATCTAAAAAAACGACACCTGTAAAATCAAAAATAATCAACAGCATGTATTAATTCCTCCCTTTCAGCATTAACTGTCAATAAAAACGCTTAAAACAAATTTCCCCCCTAAAAAGCCCTTATCAAAAATCTAAAACAACTAGAAACTGATCCAACTACAATATCAAATCACAAAAAAAATTCAAATCCCTACAGAAAAGAAAACGATTCCTAACCGATTACTCCTCGAATTTATGTCAAACCCTAACAAAAAAAAACCTAATTAGACGATTGATGATGAAGAATTATCAAAACGATCAAGGTTTTTTGATTTTGGTAAGATTTATCTTTTTCTTTCTCTTCATTTTTTGGGTTTTTAACTTCATTAATTTTGAGGGATTAAAACTCCTGTGTTTTCTTAAAATTAGGATCGAATTCATGTATCAAGGAAATTCATCATATAATGGAGGTAATTTCTCAATTTAGGGTCTAATGGAGGTAATTTCTCAAAAATGTTTCGCTATTTTTTAAATTGTACGTAATATCGACCGTGTTATATTAATCAGGCCTTCTTTAGAGAACATCCTGCATATGCAAAGAATGACCTTTTTATGACCTTTTTCAGATTGTTTCACTTCCTTTTGAGTTATGATCGTGCTCAACATGCTCAGTAGTACCCTATCAATCCTGATAGGGTGTCTGGAACGCATCAAATTGGTAGTTTTCTGATGTTCCTTTGAAATATTTGATGGATAAAAGAATGATAATATTATGGATAAATTGTGGGAATGTATATTCTACATCATTACACCACTAACTTACTGTACAAAAGCTCATATTTTGAACATATTGCGCTATTTTGATGTGCTTGAAAAGAATGATTGTTTATTTGCAATGGAGATGAACTATAATGATTTGAAAAGTTATAAACTGTCTTTCAATATCAGTTTGCAGAAAGATATGTAATATCTGAATTTTTATATTGAAAAAATGAGATATTTGGGTAAGACCAGGATTGAATTAAGGGTTAAAAAGTCTCTAATAAATTACTTATGGTTGGTACATATATGGATCTTGACATTAGTAAATATGTTATTGGTCTTTGTAGGATGTTGTTCTGAAATACAATGATTTTAAGCAACCTAGAGAGAGGTTCCAGTCATGGGAAAATTGTGTACACGAGACATATTATGTACCTAGAGAGAGGTACCAATATATGGGTTGATATAATTATCTTAGCTATTACAAAATTGTTGACCTGTTTCATTAGATTTTTTTTGTTTATTCTTTTATGATAAAGCAAAACTAGAATAGACCTAATCACAAGTAAATGGGTCCAATCTTACCCCTCCTAACTCATAACATCACTGCTTCTTTGTGTCTGTATGTCGTAATATTTGTGCGAAAATAGAATTTTAAAAGGTTGTTTTGTTGTTGTAATAACCTTTACAGAAAATGATGTTTTACAAGGCTTTTTGGTTGCTAAAATTTGCACAAAGAAGATATGTAATAACCTCCCATGGTGGTCGTTGGTGTTGTAGCTTACGTCAAGACCCCACGTGATCTTCGATCTTTGAACACTGTCTGCGATCAACATTTAAATGAAGACGTGAAAAGGAGTTCAACAAAAACTGGTGCAAGTCCAAGAAGAAGGCCTTTGGTAAATACTCCAAGAAGTTTGAATTTGATGAAGGAAAGAAACACATCCAATCCCAGCTGGAAAAGATGAACAAGTGTGGAACTGTCGTCAGGGTTTTGTCGGTAAAAGAACGATGTCCTTTAAGATGCGATATATTAAGTTCATTTAGTAAATGTTGCGCTTTTTACGTATTTGTTAACGAATGTGGCCTTTGTTTTTGTATTGTCTTTAATGTGCGTTTAGAAAAGCTAATCTTATAAGATGAGGATGTCATGTTAGTTAAAGTGGTGAAAATTGTTAAAAGCCAACATGTATATTTTGCCGCATACAGATAGATATATACCCTAAACCACATGCCAATATAGGTTGGCGGTATGCTGAGTAACATGTCAAATAGAGTTTGGGTTGAAACTATTCAACTGGTACGGGTCAAAACGGGTCAATTGGTGATGTTGACCTGCAAATAGTTTTTGTTGCTTAAAACTTATTTACTATGTTAATTATGATTACAATAATAATTCAAATTCTCAAATAAATTTCATTTAGGAGTTTGCATGCATTAAGCATGGACTTGGGGCGACTTACAATATCATTTGCCCGTTAGACCATTTGAGTCTTTTGTTTAACTTATGCATTTAACACGTTTGAGATAATTACAACTCAAATGGACTCGTGAATAACTGAAATGGTCGAAATTTCAACTTCTAATATCCGGCCATGGGGTTAGGAATTGAGCATTAATGCAAATGGAAACACGATTCATGTGGTCGAAGAGGTGATTAAGGTGATGGCTTAGGACCACATCATTCAAGAACGCCACCACATGAACCCACAAACGCAATGCAAAAAGTCGAGGTATGTAAATGATTAATCTTTATGCTTCTTTTTTTGTAAATGTTGTTGGCAGTGGTGGTAGGTATATCAGTTTCCTATGCTGAGTATAAGTTAATGGTGGCAATCTTTGTTTTAATGGGTTGTTTCGTGTATGTTTTATTTCTAGGGTCTAATTGGCAAAATAGGAAATGAAATAGCCAAAACAGAAAAAATTAGACGGTTTGAAAGTCACTTAAAGTGTATACATCCTTAAATCAGTACCAATAGTTTATTACAATACTTATATGATATCAACTGAATTGACATATATATTCTAAAAAACTTGTTTGACTATAACAACACGAAAAAACAAAGCAAGATGATGCCCTCTCGGACTTGAGTAACATTTTTGGAGAACTTAAAGAACTGGCGGTGGACATGGTTCAGAGATTGAAAGGTTAGTTTTTCCAGCTCTATAGTCGTAACTTTGTGTTTATATTGCGTTGCTTGGTTTCCTAAGTTTAGCTATGAATTCTGCAGTTATTAAAAATCTCTTAATTCTCTTGATGATGATGTCGAGGAGCTCACTACTAGAGTCAAGGGTGCTAATCAACGTACCCGGCGTTTACTTGGAAAATAGATAGATTGAGCATCTCCTTTTCTCGAGTTTTACTTGATGATATTGTTCCTTGTCTCCTGTCATATTGATAATTCGTTGCAGATAAACATTTGTATGCTGAAGTTTAACATATTATCAGAATTTGTTTTGCTAGCCTTTATCATGGCAGTATATGTAGTTCCTCTCATTTATCCATATTGACGATAATCAAACCAGTGTAAAAACAATTAATGTATGTTTCAGGTTTAGTTGGGTTTATGCTTGGGTTTGTTACTGGATTGAATGTCGTTGTTGTATAGTAAAAAAGAACAAAGTTTATTAACTTATGTCTAAAGATGATCTGTTTACAACAAAGGTTATCAAGCACATGTTCGGAATGAAACAAACCTGTTGGTCATCACAGAATGAGGCGGTGAGATGACTGAAATTGGTACAGTTAGGATATCTTTTATATGCTTTTAAAGTTGTAATATTCATCTTTGATGTTGTTAGTGTTTGACAACTTACAATTTTTCAAGTAGATTGGTAATCAATTATGGTGAAGCTAATATCGATTTGCTTACTCATTTTCAGCTATTTTTATTTGATTTTCACTTTAGTTTCTAAGATTATTGATATTCTGTCTTTTCGGATCATATTTTTTGAAAAATAAATATTTAGCATACTTATTTAAATTTAAATCAGCTGGAACACAAATTTATGATCGCTTAGAATGATGACGTATTTACCTATATTTTGACCAACTATTTTTCCTTGACGAGTTATAATAACTAGCAATTTTTCTTCTTTCAAAACGTGGTGGCCTTGCGTCCGTCTTTAGGACTGCTCTTTAAGACAATATGTTGACTAATAATGACACTAATAGTGTGAGTTATTAATATAACGAGGCTTGTCGATACCCGTGCGTTGCACCGGGCTTAATCTGTGTGCAAAATTAGATTGTTAAGCTACTTTCTTCATTTGAGCACTGTATCAAACAACTATGCACATAATTTTTATAAAACGCTTTAACTTTGAACAAACTTATTTGTTGAGGGCATTATTAGTTATGTATCATATTTTATAATTTGATCCATGTGCGATGCACATAGGTTGTGCCTAAATGTTCATTGCGTAATGTTCGTATTAAAGAAAAAGTTTCAGAGTCATCCTAATCCAACCCATTTCTGACCAATATGTTGTCTTGATATCTTAAAGAAATAATACATGATTTACTTGCTTTCATTCACTATGGTGCTTACATTATGAAGTAAAAAAAGATGGACTACGCATTAAGAGAAGGATATTTCAATAACTTTATATAAGTAGTAACAGAAAAACACTATGTAGGAAGATAAAACCCATCATAAATCTTGTTCAATATCTTTGAATTAACCTTAATACATGTTATATGTGAATTAACCTTATTGACTTAGCTTGTTACCGAGTCTTTGTGGAGAAGCAAGCACTTGAGCCTTTTTTTTTTTGAACGGCGATTTTATTAGAAACAAAAACTAGCAAGGAGCTAGATTACAAAACAATAATATAGGGGTTTTTGAGCCATTCGTTCCATCCGAACGAGGCTTTAGATCTATACTTACACCAATAAAAAGAACTAGCAATGACATTATCAATAAGCATCGACTTCGAAGGTTTTCTCTCGTCAAATAGGAGCTTGTTTCGATAGATCCAAACGTACCACCAAATGGAATACCAAACTCCTTCGAACATCTTTTTGAGTTTGGAATCCATACGAATTGAAACAAGCCAAGACTTCCATTCTGCATATGAGTTCAAGTTTGCGTGATCCAAATTCCACCAGCTCAAAACCTTATTAGCAATGTCCCGAACCAATCCACACCTAAAGAACAAATGGTCCGTCGATTCAATAGCATTATCACAAATGGGACACGACATATCCTGAATGTCAATACCTCTACGAGAAATGTTGAACCGGGTAGGTAAAGCATCGGTCTTGATTTTCCAGGCAAGAACGTTGATTTTTATCGGGACACACTTTACCCATCTAGTTTCTTCTCCAATATTCGGAAGGCATATCTCATCGATACGTCTACGAGCAGAGGCCACCGAAAATATACCCGTACTCTCCAGATTCCAATTCCATCTGTCAGCCGAAGGCACGATAGTGACAGAACGAACCAATTCTACCAAGCTGTCGAATTGATTTTGCTCGATACCCCCTCTAGGAATTCGACGGAAGGAGCAGACCAAACTCGTGTCGCCTATCTTGGAACTAACAGTAACATCCTTTGAGGATTCAAGCGCGTATAATCTGGGAAAAATGTCTTTAAAAATGCCCCTAGTATGCCAATGATCCAACCAGAATTTGGTGGACTCCCCGTTTCCCATCTTATGAGTCAGATAATCAAAAACGTACATACCTTTTCTTTGGAGAGATCGAACTTCACTCAAAATCGAAAGCCAACATGATTTGCCAGTAGAAGTCCATTCCGAATGAATTTTACCACCCACACCGTGAATAGCCACAATAACTTTAGTCCAAAGAGAGTCTTTTTGCGAGAGAAACTTCCAAACCCACTTAATCATCAAGCCTCTATTTAACGCAAATAAGCTAGACACACCTAGCCCGCCTCGTTTTTTGTCTGTCAAAACATTGTTCCATTTAACCCAAGAAGCCTTTTTACTACCCGGATCATGGCCATTAAAGAAATGACTTCTAATAGACTCCAAGATATGAAGCACCTTTGAAGGAACTTTGAAAATAGACATGTGAAAGACTGGAATAGATCCTAAAACCGATTTCAACAAAGTTAAACGACCACCAATAGATAAAGTTTTGGATTTCCATTTGGAAAGCCGAGACTTCACTTTTTCAACTATCTCTTGCCATGCTTGAACACGTGTCATAGAACCTCCCACTCTAGTCCCAAGATAGTAGAAAGGACACTTAAGAATGAGACATCAAGTTAGCGTCCGGGACTTTTGGGATCAAAGCTATAAATGATGAGTTACAACCAGGAGGAATTTCTCCATGAATGAAGAAATGATTTATAGCCATATAAACATCGTGCTCAATAACAGGCCAAAAATGCCAATAAAAGCCAAAAGAAAACCCGTCAGGGCCCGAGGATTTGTCTGTGCCACAGCCCCAAACAGCCGTTTTAATCTCCTGTTTAGAAACTTCTCGCTCGAGGTCCTGACTTTGATCTTCGGAAATAGTTTTCGGAAATCTCATATCAATATTAGCACGCCTCTCCGAAGGTTTAGCGAATCTATCCTGAAAATGAGAAAGAAATTCTTGTTTGACATCATTAGGCTGCTCCTTCCAAACGCCATCAATCGTAATACCCCTGATGTTCATTTGATTACGTTTTTTATTCAAAATTCCGTGGAAAAAATTTGAGTTTTCATCGCCTTCAATTGACCATTTGATCTTGGCCTTTTGAGCCAAATCCATGGAATGAATATGATCAATGTTACGAAGAGCAGCCAACACCTCCATTCTTTTTTCCGCTTCTACCTCAGTACCTGTACCTTTGTCAATAACCGCATCTAACTGGTTCAACTCCTTCTTAAGATTTGCAATAGTAGAAACTGTTTCACTTGCAATAGTAGAAACTGTTAATAGTAGAAACTGTTTCACTTTTGTTATCTTAATCGTTTATTATCTATTTAAATCATAAGTTATTAAATATCATCATTTATTAGATGCGTCTGGTTTTAACACATTTTACTTATTGAATCACACACTCAACATACATTTGCAAATGTATATATCATCAGTACTGCCATTAACTAAATATTTTACTTATTGAATAACATGAAGTACAACTTTATACACGTTTGTAAAATCCTGCAAGTTCTGTATAAAAAATAAAGAGACTGAAAGAGCAACACAAATGATTCAAAAGGTAGTTGCGTGATTGACTTGAAGACACGTTCAGATATGAGAGGCGGCAAACGTACGCTGCGTTACAATCCACGTGTCATGTTATCTCTTTCCACGTATTCATTAATGCCACCTAGCTCATTTGTTTTTTATTTTTTATTTTCAAATTTCATCAACACGTGCTTAATTTTATGTCGGGTAAATTACACTGTTCGTCCCTATGATTAGGCCCGATTGCGAATTCAGTCCATAGATAGCGGGGGTCGATGTCGTTAGTCATTTTTTGTCATTGTTTTTACCCGTTTGGTCTCTCGAGCCCCATTATACGTAACGGGTGTTAGTTTGACTTTTCAACGATGGGCAATTTAGTAATTTTAAATTTTCGTCATTATTTCACCGTTGGTCCCTCACTAATTTTTTTTCTTCGTTTTTTCGTTTTTTCCAACAGGTGTTTTACTGTTGCTATTTTTTGTCCTTTAGCGCTTGCACCATTAGTCCCTAACTCGTTTTTGTTGTCTTTTTCCAATTTTTAGTAATGTTTTTTTGCAACGGATGTTTTACGTTATTTTTTTTTTCAACGGATGTTTTACTGTTGTTTTTTTTCGTTTAGCGCTTGCACCATTGATCCCTGAATCGTTTTTGTTGTCTTTTTCCCCCTTTTTTTTCATTTTCCTTTTCTTTCCTTTTTCCAATTCTTTTAGTAATGTTGGATTCTATTCTTTTTGTAACGTTATAAAATTAATACGAGTATCTTTTATACTTTTTTTCAGTACACTCTAGAATTTCATATTGTCATACTTCAAAACAAGCATTGTATAATGTCAAACATGACAAAATTAATACGAGTATCTTTTATACTTTTTTTATACAATATTGTATGCCATCTATATAATAAACAATTATTCCCACTACACCCTAGAACTTCATATTTTGTCATACAAGACAAGCATTGTATACCATCTATGTAATAAATAAGATATGAGTAGTAACATCATGAATCATGATTACTTTTCGATATTCATAAATTTATGAGTACATATAATCATTTTCCCCTTTGTTTAAGATGAATAAATGCTAACATAATCCAGTTGTATCGACTTGTGTTCATGCTTGTACAACTTGGTCGTTAATGGATTCATCCCTTATTGAAAGTCGTTTCTCTGCTGCCATTTTTGCATGTTGCTCGAGATACTCTTTGTTATTCATTTCCGTCAACCTGTAATCACATATAAAATAGACTTGGTCACAAACTAAGAACTAGAAACGTAACTCCTAAAATCTATAATGTCAAACATGACAAAATTGGATGACAAGAAACTCACTTAAAAAACATATCAAAACATCTTAAAATTAGATTGACAAATGAAGATCTAGTTTTATTAACCAAGACACCAAAAGTTAGTATTGATTTTTAC